>VZRO01001441.1:301274-339938 GCA_013397915.1 Daphoenositta chrysoptera | reverse complement strand
TTTTTTTTCCAGAATATGGATTCTGGTAATAGTTAAAGAAAAATTATTATGGAACTAAATCTCAAACATCACATTAAAAAAAAAAATCTTACTTTGCTAAGATACAAAAGCCATTTACTGCACATATCCTGCATGAATAACAGGTGTTTGATGAAAGTGCAGTTAAATAGAGAACTCGCAAATACACCAATAATCATGGAACAAAACTGGGGTTTTTTTGCCTGCATAACTGGCTCCTCTTGAACCTTGATGAAAGTTTTCTCTATGGTGTACCATTAACATCTGCAGAGGGACATACCCCTGATTTCAAAGAAGAGTGAGAGTCAGAAGCAAAATTGCCATTCAACAGGAAATTTCTAATTTAATAATTGGATTTACACTAAATTTAGGACAGAAATGATCGCTAAAACATTTTCTCAGACCTAACTACCTTGTCTTAACAATATCTGTGGAATTTTCACCATATGAGCCTCTATTTAAATCAGTGCTGAAGAGGGACTGGATCATATTCCAGTGGTTATCTCAGCAAAGTTTAAAAGTGTTAATAGCCCTTAATCCGCACCATTGTCAGAGTCAAGCTTGTCATCCCAGCCAGCGCAGTGGTGTAAATTCTTCCAGGGAATGATTTATGTGATTATTAAATGGGCCAGCAAGACAGCTGAACTGTCTGCCACTGGCTACAGAGGCACCTGTGGTGTGAAGATGGTGCAAGAATTTTGAGTTCTCCCCAGCGCTGTGAACACCAGTGCTGGCCCCATTGTGGCGGGTTGCTGAGCACACCCATCTGTAAGCTGCAGGGAAGAAATAGGCATTCAAAAGAGCACGAATCTTTTATGTTTTTACATGATGACAGCAAAAAACAATAAGGCTGCGAACTGAAGGACAAAATATTGCTACTAAGAGCTTGCTGGATTGCTAAAAGCTATTAAGAAAATGGAAGCTATTAACATCATGCCAAAAAATGGTTCAATAATGCCTAATGTGAAATTGAGATACTTAGTATCACTCTAAAATGATCATGCAACTAATGAACTGCAAACTCTTCAGCAGAAGGTCGTGTTTTCCCACCCATGTGCCCAACTATGCCCTCAAAATGCAACACTTTACATAGTTGGGTTTTATGTGCAGATTTTCTGTGGTGGCACCCTGTGGGCTGTACACCTACACTGTAGGAGTAAAGTCCCAATCCTATACTCCTTTTTCAGGGGAAAATCCTTCAAAGTCCAGTTATCAGTAAGGATCAATAATTGGAAAACTCTTAAAGTTTTCAACCCATCAACCCTCAGTAAATATATGCCTTGTGTAAAGTTCAATGTCTTTTACTAGGAAGTGAACAACTAGCTTTGAAATCTCAAATAAAGGTTCCATAAGCTCTTTTTAAAGTATTCATCATACTATATTGGCCAAAGCACATTGTCTGATGAACGATATATATTTTAATTTATGTGGTTTATATACTGAACATAATAGCAATGTGATAAGAATATATATAATATTTATCTTTTAATATCAACTATAAATATAGTATTTTATACATCTATGAAAATTATAGCAGCAAAACATTTTTAAATTTATCCTCTAAAAGAACTTCAGTTGTTTACCAAAAGGCATTTTTGAAGCTGGAGGTTTTCTGCATATTGCTAAATTACTGTCTAGAAACAATAATGAGAAACACCATAAATCAGATTTTCAGAGAGCTTCATAACATGTTATCAGTGTTAACAGCGTGTTGTTGCAATCAGCCTCACATGGCTGAAAGCAATAGCAGTTTTTACTGGTGATCTCCCTTGTCAGGTCCCAGTCCAACAGTCTGTGCTCCATTTCCACCCAGAGTATTGAGACAAGAGACATGGAGGCAAAAATAGAGACACCCATAGTCAAAAAATCCAGCTGAAATTATTCTTCTGCGGGTTCAAGGCATTTAAATTCTGCCCCATATTCTAATAAGTACCAGTATAAAACACATTATGTCCTCCCTATTTTTCTTGTGAAAGAAAAGTCCACAGGATAAGAGGAAGATTATAAAAATGTATTTACCTGAGATGCAACAACTGAGAAACTGGAAGTTTTTATTTCTACTTTTGTCTGCTCTTCCTGGCCTAAAACATCTGAACTTTTCAATATGAAATAATCCTAACCTCAAAACAGTATATATAATACTAGCTGAACTATCTTTTGCTAATTATTTATTTTAGTCTCTCCAAGATAGAAAGGAATTAGAGTGCTTTGATGAGAAATAATGGTCAAATATATTGATCTGTACTGCAAGATCTGCAAGCGAGCCCAAAATGAAATTATCACAATTTAAAATCATATAAAGTAAGTATTGACTGTCTGCAAACTAATTCAAATGTGTCCTAACACAGGATGATGACTGCTAGGAGTACTGGAATTGGGCCAGCAGTCTGACAAATGGTTTGCATGAATCCTATTATTAGACAATTATTCAACAGAAATAGAAAGGAACCATCAGGTTAATTCTGATGACCAAACACTAGGTTTTGACTTTTTTAACAGAATGAGCTACACTGTTACTTCTTTTGCAATAGGGTGATGTCCCTTGAGGTCATAAATGTGCCTTCACATGCTTTGTATGTTTCATATGCCCATGAATGTATGTAAAAATATGCTTAATTGTGTACTTTATAGATAGACAAATGGATTGGCAGCTACCTACTCAAACAGTACACATGCAGTGCATTTAATCACAGCTGTGAACAATGTACAGCCAGAGCAGATTGATTAAGAGGATTTTTACAGGT
The DNA here is from genome assembly GCA_013397915.1 of Daphoenositta chrysoptera. Lineage (NCBI taxonomy): Eukaryota > Metazoa > Chordata > Aves > Passeriformes > Daphoenositta > Daphoenositta chrysoptera. The sequence continues at coordinate 337,176 of VZRO01001441.1, read as the reverse complement.
TCACCGGAAACCCTCAATAGCACTTGACTATAATCAAAGTTTTAAATACAATAGCAGGAATTGAGTAGGAATTGAGCTGGCACCAGAGAGGCTAACTCTGCACATCAATACTTAAAAATAAGAGTTGTTGTGTGAAAAAGAGTGCTAAGCTGGAGAATTGCCAGCTGTTGAAAGCCTACATTTAAGGCTGAGTCTAAGGACTGCCAGTGTTTCTGAAGAAAGACTGGAAGAGCAGAGAATGGGTCTAAAAATGCAGCACCTACCCACAGTGGGTGGGGCTCAGACTGGCAGTCTGGCACCTGTACTCCACCTCTGTCAGCCTGGGCTTAATTTTTCTGCTTCCCATTAATCCATCTAAGGAAGATACTTCCTTTTCTCACAAGATGTTGGACACTGGCACGTGAAAATACAGGAGAACACATCAACATATTTTCAGAGCTGTGCTAAGGAATTACAACAATTCTTAATACCTGACCTGCCCTGATAAGTGCCGAGGCCCTGATCCTGTAAAGAGGAATATGTGTGCTCAAATTTACATGCTGTAATTAAACCCAAGGAGACTACTTTCAAAGCCTAGAGTTAAACAAGGAAAAGTTTGTAATGTGAAGTCTTATCTTTCATTAGAACTGCAGATATAATTGGAAAAAACAGAGAGACTTTCCTGCATACAAGCCCTGTTTCATGTCTTCAGGACTTGGCAAACAGCCAGGTCTTTGCAGGATTGAAGCCCAAATGTTATTAGCAGTGTTTCACTAGGTATAAATGCTCTTGTAAAAGGAGCTTATTAAAAACTTGAGTTTCTTTGCTTAGAATCCTCCATGAAACAACCAAAAATTACAGCTTGTTCTCTACCTGACTTCTCAGATCAGTAAGAGCAATATGAAAATATTTATAAAAGTATTGCAAAGAGTCAGTTTGATCACTGGTTGCAAAATGGTTTGTTTTTTTCAAAAAATAATTAAAAGTTAATTGAGCCAAAGCATGTGGGCAAAATTGACTCTACAACCCAGCATTTACAGAACTCACCTGAGATATGGAAGACCCAACACTAAAGCCTCTGGTTCAGCAAACAAATCATTACTTTTATAAAGCAGAACAACTTTATCAGGGAGATTATACTACCAAGGAGTCCTGCTTTAGAAGAGCCAAAATCCTGGTGATGAGGGTTCCTTGGGATGTGGGATTCACATCCTTTTTACAAAGTTAGGAGGTGCTTTGACTACTTCTGAATCATTCTAAATCACACACCTTGTGGGCATTTCTGCCTACAGAAATAGCTCGTTCCTTTCCAAAATTCATCAGACCACTAAAAACAGATATCTAGTGCTTTTTAAAATATCTTTAAAAACTATGAGAGCTGTTCATTTTTGGAGTGAATTCAGGACTTTCTAGTTTTTGCCTCTGGATCTTTCCAGTAATTTCTACCTCTAGTAAATTCAAATCAATCTGTCTCTGCCTTCAAACACATGACCATAGCTGTATCTCAACTTGAAAAGGAGACATGAATATGAACAAATATCAGCTTCAAAGGTTTGACACAGAGCTGGGTAAGGTTATTACATTATTTTCATCAGATTCATTGAGCTTTGGGTCACCCCCACAAGTGTGAACTAAAGAAGATGCTAACATGTATGAGATAGGGTCTGTTTCTCAAAATATGAGGATGGAGACGGCAATGCCTGTGACCAAATCCAATGTAATGGTCCTAACAACATCTCCAAATTCTATGGGGATTAACTCTGCATAGGTATGTACCAGTATGTTCCACGCAGCAGTCTAATTTTGATAAATGCTGAATGAGAACCTCCAGTTTCACCAAAAAGCATGCTATCTGTTAGTTTCAACAGACAGTGTAGTGTCTGGCAGTAAACACAGTCTCTTGAACTTGGGTAGAGAGCACGTTAGCCAGAGCAGTGGGTTATCTTGCAAAAAAATAAAAATAAAAATAAAAACTAAGGAAAGTACTTCCAGGTATAGTTTTCATGAAGAACCTGAATTGCAGTTTGCTGAAGGCTGATGTCACATTCTGTATAAAGTGTAGGTACTTGCTCGTGCTGTTTGTATGCTCCACCCTAAGTATCATAATTGGGGATCAGAAACTGACAGTGTGGACTTCCCTTTAATCTGATCCTGATCTTTAGATGTAAAAGCATATTTTATGGTTTTATCATGTTAATCTTACAACTTCCGTGGTATTCACCACATGCCTAGACTTGGGAAGCAGTACCCAGCAATTGAGATCTGGCTGGTACCACCAGGCCCAAAGATTTGGGAAATGAGCAGGAGGAGGGGTACCTGGCTGGCCAGGGGCTTCCTTTCTCTTACCAGGATTTAAGCCGATTCCACTCCACTTCTGCCAATTAAATAGCAAAACTAGGGATATTTTAGATGAACAAGACATGCAACCTACAGAAGAATGAGTGTTGCCATCTTAAACAGCATATACAGTCATGAAAAATTATGTCAAAATTTGGTGTTTGGAAACTGATATTGACTCATCTGCTGCCTCAGATCACCTTGATGAAACAAGACAAACATATCCTTGAGCAGTCACCAGGCTTAGCTGATTTTTGTTACATTCTCCAAAGCCAGTAGTCTCGTGAAACACTACTGCGTTTTTCTTACTCATATCCCTTAGAAATCAGCTCCAATTGCATCTCCGTGGTCTGATTTCTACTCTGCTGCTTTTGCCCCTGTGAAAACTCTTCACTTTGAATGGCTGAAAAAGCTAACAAGTAAATGATAAAGGATACATTTTTAAACATATGTGCAGCAAAACTCTTTTCCATGTTTTTTTATCTTAAACCCTAACTTTCAATGCACATTTTTTGTCTTTAATTTCCAGCTCTCAGTGTGTTCCACCTGCTTTAGGCCTGGATGCAAATAATGGAAATTTAGTCTCCAGTTTTTACCAGACAGCCAAATGAGTTTGTACATAAAAGTTAGCTCATGAGGTCTTATCAACAACGACTACAATCTTTGCACACCTCGATCACTTTTAGGCTGTAGCTGTACAAAATTATGGTTCACTGTTTAACTGGAACAACCAATATGCAGAAGAGAGCTGAGAAAAAGGGTACTATGTAGTACAAACATAGTACAACAATACCCTAAGTTTTGTTTACATTTACTCTAATCATGGTCATTGTGTTCTGGACAAGTAGCAATGCAAATATTTCAACCTAATGACTACTAAAATTCACAGTTTGAAAGACAAGTTGAGTCCTTCAAACAGCAGTAATTTAATTCTTAAAAAAAAAGAAAAGAGACAAAAAGAGTGAGATACACAAAATTGTGTTGGAGAGCCAGATATGAATATACTTCATCTTTCAAGGTATACATCTTTTCTATATCACTAACATGATGTTGGCATCAATTAACACTTTTTAATTACAGAATCATAGAGTGGCCTGGGTTGGTAGGGACCTTAGAGATCATGTAATTCCAACCCCCCTGCGACGGGAAGGGACACCTCCCAGTAAACCAGGTTGTTCAGAGCCTCATCCAGCCTGGCCTTGAACACCTTGAACACCTCCAGTGACTCATCACCTTCACAGTAATGGTTTTTTTCTTAACATTTAATCTAAACCTACTCTGATTTTGAATCCATTCCCCACTGTTCTGCCACTACATGCTCTTGTAAAGAGTCTCTCCTCACCTTTCACACGGGCTCCGTTCAGGTACTGGTAGGCCTCAATGAGATATCCCCAGAGCCTTCTCTTTTCAGTTTTCCAGGCTTAACAATCTCAGTTCTCTCAGCCTTTCCTCATAGGAGAGGGGCAGAATCCCCTCCCTGCCCTGCTGCCCACACTGATTTGGATGCAACCCAGGACACATTTGACTCCCTGGGCTGTGAGAGCACATGGCCAAGTCAGCCTCTCGTCCACCAGCACCCCCAAGTCCTTCTCAGCAGGGCTGCTCTCAATCCACTCCTCCCCAGCCTGTGTTAATACCAGCATGGCCCTGACCTAGCTGCAGCACCTTAATATCTTCAAATGTTTCACCTTTTTCCCACTTACAAATTGAGCCTGGTTAATCCCAACAGACAATGGGAGACAGAAGGAAGAGATTTCTTTCCCTATGAAGGTAAGCCATTAATTTCTTTAGAAACAATTTGTCAGCCCTTGATCACTTACTGGAAAGCACTGATTCAATTAGCCATAAAGACTTTTTCAAGGAAAACACATTTAGTTCAATGAGAACTGAACCTAGAAAAGGATGCGAATATTGAAATTTGGCCCAGTTTTTGTACAGCGATATCTCATAATCAGGTATTACTGAGGCTTTGCCAACCAGTCCATAAACGTAAATGTTACATTTTTTTGTTTGTTTGTTTAGGTTTTTGTAGTTATCATGCTTTTGTATTATATTAATATACTTTGATGACATAGAGTGAAAGTTTTTTTCATGCAATAAAGGATAAACTACAGGTATACAGGAAATCTGCAAAATATGGGAAGAGGCAATAAAATCCCTAACAGCTTAAAGTGGCACCACCTGCTAAACAAAAAGTTTGTATGGTTGAGCTACAGAGGACTAATTCAATTAACCTGTCAGTGAGATAGCCTCCTGTCGGCTACCTCTGGCAAATCAATGAATAAATCTATATGCAAATAAATACTAAGGTAACTACTATACTTGCATTGCTCAGTAAATGGAGAGAAATGAAAATTGACACAGAACAGAAAGTTTAGAGGTCACTGTGGCAAATATAGCAATCATGTAAATGGTGTTGGTAGCTGGTCAAAGGGGCATACAAAAAATGTAACTTCTGATGATTTGGCAGTAAGTGTAAACTGGAAAAGTAAACCTTTTTCCAGTACTTTACCAAATTGCAAGCATCAAGTTAGAACCCTGGCATAACCTGGAATTAATAACAGTTGTTCCTGTTTAATTTGAATGTAAAATTGGTCTGCAGAAAAGATCAGAAAGCCATGTCCAGCAAAGGTTGTTCTCATGTTTGCAGCTACTACTCGGCAGGGCTGTTCCCAACCCACCAGAGAAGGCCACCAACTTGGTCAGGCAGGACTTACCCTTGGTGAAGCTGTGCTGGCTGTCCCGAATCACCTCTGTGTCCTCCTGGTGCCTTAGCAGAGCTTCTAGGAGGAGCTGTTCCGTGATCTTCCCAGGCACAGAGGTGAGGCTGACAGGTCCTCTTTTCTACCCTTTTTAAATATAGGTGCAAATTTTCCCTTTTTCCAGTCATCAGGAACTATGATGCCACGACTTTTTTACCTGACTGCCATGATTTCTCAGACATCATGGAGACTGGCTTGGCAACTACACCAGCCAATTTTCCCAGGATTGTGGGATACACCTCGTATGCAGACTTACATACATTCAGATTCCTTGGGTGGTCATGAATCTGATTTTTACATACAGTGAGCGGGACTTCTCTTCCCCAGTCCCTGCCTTGCAGTCCACCCACCCAAGAGGTGTGGGAAGAGAAGTTGAAGACTGAGGCAAAAAAAAGTTGTTGAGCACCTCAGCCTTCTCCTTGTTGGCTGTTACCAGTTTGCCAGCCTTGCTCGTGGGGGAGGAAGGTAGAATTTCTCTGACCTTCCTTTTCCACCTGACACACCTTCTAGTTATTCTCTGCATCCCTTGCCAAGCTCAGCTCCAGCAGTGCCTTGGCCTTCTTGACTTCACTCCTACACCACCAGGCAGCATTCCTACACTCTTCCAAGGATACCTGTTCCTGCTTCCACTGCCTGTGCTTTTATCCTTCTTTTGTCTCAGTTTGAGAGCAGGTCTCAACTCAGCCCTGCTGGTCTCTTGCCTCTCTTTTTGGATTTCCTGCATCTAGGCATCAAGAGCTCCTGCACTCCGTCATTTAAGAAATTATTCTCAAAGATTTGCCAGCTCTGTTCTGCTCCCTTGTTCCTGACGGCCATTTCCCAGGAGGACCTATTGACTAATTCCTTGAACAACTGCAAGTTTGTGCAGGGTATTGTGTCTTCATCACCACCCACACGGAAGAGCAGTAATGGATAATAGTCTGGGGCTGTACCAGGCTAGGAAGTTTCCTGGTGATGTTTCCTAGAATCCTAGTTGTATACTACCAAACATCACCTGCTTATTCAAGTGTTTTATCAAAACAATTGAAGTTGAAGCATCTCAAGAGACCTAGTGCTGAAATTTTTGCCTGAATAGCATCCTCTGTCTGAAAGTAAAGCACTCAATTGTCTAAAATGGAATTCATATTACTTTTCAGGGAGGCTTTTTGCTGGCAGTATTTAGAAAAAGTAGATCAACATATGCTCTAATTATATTTAGCATAACAACCTTATTTAAAATGTAAATGGTTACAGTTTTTCTTTAATGTTACTTGTAATAAATCTACACTGCATTAATTCCCCAAGTAAGGGTGCATTATTTAGTGAATAAATTAAAAAAATAAAATACGGTCTTTAAAAAATGCTTACTCTTTACAAATAATTGTAAATACAGGTACAGAAAAAATTTACAAAACAGGAAGGAAGGGTTTTTTTCTGGCTTGATTAGAAGGGAGTAGTTTTATTTTTGTGATTTCAAAATTTCTTGAAAATTTTTTACTTGTTTTTCCTCTTTTAAAGAAATGACATCCAAAGACCTAAGACTAGACAGACCTTGTCATGCCATGGAACCTTTCCTCTACCTAGGCATTTAGCAGGTATCGTTGATAGTGAATTCAGTATATTTGATTACACACAATGCTCTACTCGTTAGGTAATTGTGGTGGAGATGCATGGTTTTAAACATCTCTTAAGGCAAAACCTCCAGAAAGAGGAGTCACAGAATATTTTGGCTGCTTCCTTGAAACCTTGAGAAAGAGCATCACTAAGGAACAAAAGCTGTCAAACAATAAAAATGTGCCCTATTCTCTTTTTTCAGGACAGCACTTACTACTTTGTTAAGTTTTTCAAAATAGGCATTTTGCTATAATGAACCGTGCTTATTGTAATCCTTATATGGGAGGGTTTTTGCAAATTTGTGAGACTGCAGATTCCCTTGAGAATGCCAATGCATTTTTCTGAGGTCAAATTCTACTCCATTATCAATGGGGTAAACTCATTTCAAGATGACCAATAGAATCTCTTCTGCCAGGAGGAAGCTGCCAATGTTAGACCACCCTTCATTTTACAGAGTCCATGGGACTCAGTTTCACAACTCCTTCAAATTTCACATGCAATCACAGTAGTTCTGATGTTTCTCTCACCCCCATCATAACTCATCGAGACAGGTTGTCCACAAAATTCATCAATAAGTTTTTCCTGACATTGTGAACAAGCAGGGAACTGAGTTAAGCTGGTGTTTGCACAATCCCATGGATGACTTCCCATCCCATGCGTGACCTTCTTTTTCTCATACAGTTGCTAACACAGCACCTCACAAGGAAGTAGAGAGGTGAAGTAGAATATTAAGATTTCATTTGGATTAGACCAAAATCACAATATTATAGAGTGTCCTTTTAACACCTATAATGTGGAAAAATCATAGTGTTTGTGATACAGATCTCCTATTACTTACCGATACCATAAAAACTATAGCTGGCACCTACATGTATATCAGGTTTAGGTGTGAAACATCTTGCTATCAAGGGTAGTATTGGACAGAAAGACACAAACAAATGTATGTGTTTGTGTGTGTGTTAGAATATACAAACTACACATAGGAGAATATGAGAAAAATTAGACTGTCTCTTTTTCATTTTGCCTTTTTCATTTTAGTTCCACATTTCTAGCAACACAATGGGAAAACTGCATCCATGTTTATTAAAAAAAAAAAAAAAGAAAAATAGGAAAAACAAAAAAGGAAAAAAGAAAGAAGAAAAAAATCTCTCCCCATGAGTTATCCCACTTACAACAATCCACCAAAAGCACAAGGAGCACTTATTCTCTTTCCCCGTTAGAATTACTGGTGCAGAAAAACACACTCACAGCCACATCAGCTGCACATCCCTTACTCTTACCAGCTCTCCACTGCTTTAAGGATGTATCTGTCACTACAACACAATTCCACTGCTTTAAGGATGTATCTGTCACTACAACACAGTATTTATTTATTATTTTGTTTTCTTGTGGTTTTATATTTAATCTGATTTGCTTCTCCCTTGTTGTTTCCTCATCCCTACGCATATATTCAACACTACTGTTCAGTCAGTCTGAAAGCAAAAAGCACTGAAAATATTATATTTCAGATATTTCACACAAGTTTGAACATATTCAGGTTAAGTTGCCACCAAAACACAGAACACATTTTTGACCTAAAAATGTTTGCCTGACTAGTGGCATTTGGTTCATAGTTTGTTTTTTAGTTCCTATTGTGCTCATTTATTAATGTTTACATCTTCCTATAATGAACACTGTTTCTTCATTTCTGAGAATGAAAGCAGGATAGCTTGAGATAAAGTAGTGTCACAGATTTCTCAGTCCAGTGTTTCTCTCCAAATAAAAGGAGCCTTCTCAGACTTGAGGAGAGACACAGTCTACACACGATTAATAGTATTTGATTGTTTTCTCATTTCGCACATGCAAAGCCAAGAAGATCTTTACCTACAAAAGGTCAAAAAGATCTGGAAGAACTGGTATTTCCTTGGACAAGCCTGTGACCAGAAAGAAATTATAGGAATGTTTTTCAGAAAAGAAAATAAAGAAACAAGGCAATGCATTTCATTTTAAAGAGCTTTTTCCCAACACTGTGCTGCCTGAAATGCTAGAAGGTCTTTGTAATACTAGCTGGAACTGCTGTGAGGTAATTATATGTAGTTACATAAAGCAGCCTGATGCTAGGCCAGCAAATTGTCTAAAAGAAGGGAGTGTATTCCTTGTTAAATGTTTTGTCATGATGACCATGCCCTTTATTTATCTCTAATACAACATGCTTATTCTGCCCCATCCACTGTTTTCACCCTGCAAATTTATGAGGCTCTATTAATCTTCTGCCCTGCTGACTCTCTCTGTTGCAAAGTGTCAGCAGACTTTTGTACCTTGCTAATGTACAAAGTGCTTCTTATGAGTAATATCAGCATTTTGCCTTTTAATTGCACATATAATTTTTAGGTCTTACAGCTAATAAGGGAATTGAGACCACGGTTCATCATTGTCTCGAATGGTACTCCAGGGGTGTAGGGACTGTAGAAGCTCAGAGAAGAATATACTTGTCCTCGTTCCAAGCAATAGTTTCTCTCATTACAGCATCTCCATTCACACCAGTACAGTTACAGGTTTGCCAGCACTTCCATTACAAGCCCAGCTTTTTGGCGTTTCCAAATTGTTGTAAAAATTTATAAAACATAAAATACATTATATCAGCTTAGCTTATTTTTTTTCATTGTAAGATGTTTTATTTTTTCCAATGTATTATTATTGCTCTTGTTCTTGTTATTGTTTTTATTGGTGGTATTATTATTACCACTATTATTATTATTATTATTATAGATTTCTATAGAAGTTGATTTTAGTGTTTTAAATACCTCATTACTTGGTGAGAAGACAATGTTGTTTTGCAGTCCTGCTGAAGACTGGCATTCCTCATATTTGAATTAAGTCATAAGTTTGTTCATAGCTGGTTCCATCTTTTCCATCCAAAACAGAATTAGAAAAATGATAATGTGGTGATAATTTGGAATGATGAACAGCAATTTTATGTTAGCAACCTTTAACAAGGAGTTTTCCCCTCATCTTGAAATTCACATTACTGGGGAGTATTCCTATTGTTTAGACAGTTGGAGGGAAAAATACAAGTTTGTCTTCCTTTTCCCATGGAAGTCAAACACAAAGAAGAGCTCATGTATCATATACTGGAGAGTTTGAAGAATGTGTGCCAAATTGTGCTATTAAATGCTTCTCTCATAAGTATGCAAAGCAATAAAAAGTAAACAGACTGACTATTGGAATATCATGCCATGGGAGCTGCTTGTAAACAAATGACAGTCTGTGCTTAAATATTGACCATTACTATGTTGTGGAAAAGTCCACATAAGAATGAGAGGTCTCATATAATTTTCAGATCCTGCTAGGAATGGTGCAAATACGTGTATCACCCCCACCAATAAACCGTGCTGGAAAAATGGTAACAACAGATGAGGAGAATGGTGAGGTACTCCTCAAAATTTTTGCCTCAGTCTTCAATGGCAACCTCTCTTGCCACCTCTTGAGTAGATAAACAGCAGGATGGGGATGGGGGAAGAAAAGTCTGTACATAAAGGTCACGTTCATGACCACCTGAGGAACCTGAATGTACATAAGTCTACGGGATCTGATGAGATGCATCCTGCAGTCCTGAGGAAATTGGCTGATGTAGTTGCCAAGAGCACCTCCATGATGTCTGAAAAGTTATGGCAGTCAGGTGAAATCTATGGCAGTCAGGTGAAGTTCCTGATGACTGGAAAAAGAGGCAACATTGTACCTGTCTTTAAAAAGGGTAGAAAGGAGGGCTCTAGAAACCACCAGCTTGTAAGACTCACCTCTGTGCTTGGAAAGAATGTGGAATAACTCCTCCTAGAAGCTCTGCTAAGTCACATGGAGAATAGGAAGGTGATTTGAGACAGCCAGCAAGGCTCCACAAAGGGCAAGTCCCACCTGACCAACTTACTGGCCTTCTGTGATGGAGTGACTTCATCAGTGGACAAGGGAAGGACTACAGATGTCATCTACCTGGACTTCTGAAATGTCTTTGACACAGTCCCACAACACCCTTCTCTTCAATTGGAGACATGGATTTGATAGGTGGACCGTTAAACACATAAGGAATTGGTTGGGTGGTCAGATCCAGAGGGTAGTGGTCAATGGCTCAGAGTCCCAATGGGCATCAGTGACAAGTGGTGTCCCTCAAGGCTCCATATTAGGACCAGTGTTATTTAATATCTTCATTAATGACATAGACAAAGGGATGGAGTGCACTCTCAGCACATTTGCAGGTGACACCAAGCTGACTGGTGCAGTTGACACACCTAAAGGATGGGATGGCATCCAGAGGGACCTGGATGAGTTCAAGAAGTGGGCCCATGGGAATCTCATGTGGTTTAATAAGGCCAAGTGCAAGGTGCTGTACCTGGCTCTGGAGCAACCCCCGGTATCAGCACAGGCTGGGGATGAACAGATCCAGAGCAGCCCTGCACAGAAGGACCTGGGGGTGCTGGTGGGTGAGAGGCTGGAGATGACCCAGCCATGGGCACTCCCAGCCCAGAGAGCCAAACGTGTCCTGGGCTGCATCCAGAGCAGCGTGGGCAGCAGGGGAGGGAGGGGATTCTGCCCCTCTGCTCTGCTGAGACCCCACCTGGAACACTGCATCCAGTTCTGGGCTCCCAGCACAAGAAGGACATCCACCTGTTGGGGATGATCTTTATGGTCCCTTTCGACCCAGGCCATTCTATGATTTTATTATTGATTCCATGATTCTATGATTCTATTCAAATTAAGAATCACTTTGGGTTCTGGGTCATAATGCAGGGAGTGTGGGGAGGAAAAAGGGACTGTCACTATATGACCACCAATGATATTCTTCTATCAGAAGTTGAGATGCTTCTTCATGATCTCAGAAGGTTCATACCATGCAAATCAGTTTCCTATTTCCTCTTCCCCTGTTCCTGGACATCCATAATATCTGGGTGAGATAACACTTCAGAACATCTCATGTCTTCCCTCTGCTTTCCTCATTCTTGCTCCACAGTTTACTGACATTTGCACCATGTTGGCTATTCATCTGCAGGTTTTTAACATTTGGTTGGTCTCTCATCTCCAGTTCCAGTACTGTTGTTATAAAGTGATGTATTATTCATGCAATCCAGGGCTCAATTTTCAAACTTGTAGACTTCATACTATATTACCATAATAAATATTGATTTCAAGACACCCATAAGCATTTTTAGTTCTTCACCAAAAACACAAAAAAGGGACATCTGTACTCCGAGGAGCATAAAATCAAAGGCTGTATAACTATGACACACCAGGATGCCAAGCTAGGCATCCGAGATAGATGTCTAGGCACATAGTGGGCACTTGTAGATATGTACCAGGGCCTGCAAGCTGTGTAGCCAGATTTCCACACATTTAGGAGCTTAGACTAATGAGTATGACCTCTTAATGAGTTTGGACACTTCACTACATTGATACATCTACACCACTTCCTCTTCTGGAGTCACTTCACTGAATGGTGGTGGCATGTTGACAGATGGCTTTAAGTGACAGGTCAGATTATAATAACACCAAAAAAAGGACAGGAACAAAGGCCATAGTTTACATAATCCTGGCATTAATTTTGAGCATTCAAGTGGTTTTTTTCTCTTATGAAAGCTGTCTTTTTGTTCATTTGTGGGAAAAAGATTATGACATGAGAAGTAAATTCCATATTACTGAATGCAAAGTGAGAAAGGCAAGGAGGTTTCAGACAGGCTCTGTGTGAGTGTTCACGAACTTCCTCATTAACTGTATCCTCATTCTGGCTTCCTGACCCCTCATTTACTTTGGTGGAAAAGATTACCCCAGTTTCAATTGAGCAGAGCCTTGTTGTTAACACCGTTACCATAGTTCTGAGGGAAAGATCCCAATTATTCTCCTTCCAGCCAGGTTTCTCAGCTGAGTTAAGAAAGATGTTGCCACTGTATAATCAATGACACCTGTAGGATCTGGAAATCCACTGTAAAGCAGTCTTAAGGGAAGTATTTGTGTGTGTATATATATGTATAAAAATATGTCCTTTATAAAAAGGATGAAGAATAAATACCTTTCAAAAGATCCATATATGAGAGAAAAGCAAGGTTCACTATAAAGGCTCTCAGTTCATCTCGGCATTACAATAAATCCACAATCCTTTCTCCAATACTCACAACATCTCCAGAACTGCATGACAGACTTACAAGCCTTACACTTTCCATCATCCTGTCTCTGTGCAATTGAATTTAAAGAGTACTGTAACAATTCCTACTAACATAGCTACTACTTATAACATGAATAAACCTCTAGATTTTCATTTGGTAGATTTTGATGAAAATTAGATACCAGAGGGGCTTCTAAAAATATTTTTAGGCAAAAAAAAAAAAAAAAAAAAAAAGAAAAAAAAAGCTGTCGTACAGATGTAACTAATTGTTCACAGTATAAAATGCTGAGGAAATATAGACATTCTCATTAGTGTTTCTAACAAGGTTACCCAAATGTTCAGTACTTAATTTTCTTACATTTAAATTGCCTTTATCATTTCACTCTTTTATAAATTTTTTGTTAAACAGCTTGAAATAATTTTTTCCTTACCTATCACAAAAATGCCTTTCCTTCTGTTTTTCTACTGTGTCTCCCTTCAAAGAAGAGAGATAGTCCAAAGGAAAGTCTTAACCTTAGCTTACTTTTCTGGTTAAAATTAAAATTGCCTCTAAACTTCTGAGACTTACATTACTTCTGTTCTTGAAATGTTTATGAAAAAAATATTTAATTCTTTCCTCCACTGACTGCATGAACTTGACTTCTTTATTTCTTTTTTTGGCTCCTCTTTTTAAACTAGCAGTAAGTAGTGCACATAGCAGATTATCAAATGCTCTTAAAACAAAGCCAGACTACATTAATTAATGTTGTATGTGCACTTGAAGTGGGTAATATAGTTCATCCTCTGGCACTCAGCTCATTAATTTCAAAATGTATGTTACTAAACCTCTTATCTTGGTTTTATCTAATTAAATTATTAAGATGAAACTTAATAAAATCAGAGGGGTTTAAGTGTCATTCAAGGCACAGCTACAATTAAGAGATCAAATATTCATAGTTTTAGAAGACTCAACCCAGCAAGACCACTTTTGTGTATGATCAATTTTGTGCTGATTTTTTTCCAAGCTGAACTGTCTTTATTTCAATAATATTATGATTTGCAAAGATAGACAGGAAATTAGTACGCACCACTCTGAACAGATAGGTTAATTGAGGTTCAGTCTGGTATTGATATGTAAATATTATAAACTATATGGAATCACAGAGTAACCTGGAATCACTACTTTGCAGTCAGTCAAAATAACAAGTACCAGGCACAGAATCACAGACATTCATATTGGAAGAGACCTCAGAGGCTTTTTATTCCAAACTCCTGCTCAGAGCAGGAGCAGCTCCAAGGTCACACCAGGTTATTCAGGGCTATGTCCAGTCAGGTCTTGAGAACCTCCAAGGACAAAGATATCATAACATTTCTGGGATATCTGCTCCACTGCCCCACTGTCCTCACTAAAAACAAGGACTTGCTTATAAGAAGTCTGAGCAGCTCTTTTCCTTCAGCTTATGCCCACTGTATTTTGTCCTTTTATCATGCAACACCATGAAGAGCTTTCCTCTGTCTTCTTCATGGCATTCTTGTAAGTTTTGGAAGTCAGCACACAACAGTTAGTTGCTGTATATGTCAGAGCTCCCTTCCCTGACTCACCTGGAGCTGGAAAGGTTTTTCACAGGGTTCAACCAGGGCTACAGCCTGTGTGTCTGACTGAACACAGAAGAGCTATGAAGCTTTAAACAGTAGCCGCCATGGATATACAGTAGAAAGTGGTTTGGTGTAAGACCTAAGGTACAGTGGTGGAAGGATGAGGAAAGATAAGTTCTGGGGCCACATTATCATTATTTTGGCACATATCAAGTCAGAAAGTATGGTTACTCCAAACATGACATAGTCTAACAGAGTTGGTCATGCATATCTGGACTGAAGAAACCTCCCCACTGAGACAGCCACAGCTCACACCACCTACACGGTGATTATTATTCATTGACAATATTGGCAGCTACAGTTGGCTTGATCTTATTCTCTGACACCTGAAACTGGGACAGAACAGCCTGTAGAGTTAAGTTAGGCAGCCTCATGACTTCATTTGGTCAAGTAGCCTCACCTAAAGAGGCTAGTAAGAAATAACTGTAAGTCATGTTAGGTGGGTACATCCCACATGTTTGTTAGCACGATTTTAGAGAGAAAGGTCTCTACACAAAATAAGCTTGAGGCCACCGTACAAGAGAAGTAGCACCAAGGAGCACATGCACATCACAGGAGAGGGGATGTAGCTTCACTCCCATTTTAGCAAGGTAAGTCAGCCCATTCATGATACTGGGCAGGGCATTGCCTCTGCTGAGCTCCGCAGGATCGGCCACATGTTAAACTGCTGGTTTGGGATTGGAACAAAGTATTAATTTAGGTGAATTGAGAGCATCTTGTCTATCTGCCAGATCTATGCATGCACATCTAGAAGGAAGTATGGCTGCTCTCACAGGAATGACAGTTTTCATTTAGCAACAAGAATATTAAAATGTATTGTCTGAATTTAAAAAAAAAATTCTTTGAGGCAGCCAAGATGTCTGTCCTGCTTTGTCTACTTTTGTCTTCCGAGGATGCTTAGGTAAACACCCACAATCTTCCTAAGGACAGACCAGCTCAGTGAGTAAGGTTTGTATGCTATAAAAGACTCCTTGTCTATATTCATTTTAGATTGTACCTACGGAGGATTTATAGAAACAATACCTAGGTGGCACTGAGGAAGCTATCAGTGCTATTTACAGACAATTTAAAGGAATAAACCTGCAGTTACGCCTGTGTTTGCTTTCCCTTGTGGTCTCCCTGCAACGCTTTCTAATCCTATTGTGACTTGATTGTTTCACAGCAAAGTGCTCCACAGAGGCCAGTAATTGGCACACAGGTTCAAATTAGATTGCTGTGTGTTTAGGAAAGCAGGGGTCATTTCCCATCAGCACCACTCATTAGGAAGCAGCATAGTAAGTTTTCTATTACAAAAAATACTCAAGCATGTGTGCGTGTTTTGGAGGGAGGTTTTGTGTATAACCTAGAGCACAATCAGTCTGTGATCAACAATATGCAAAAGAACTTTGGTAAAGGAATGTATTAACTATATACTCAGTAACAATTTTCTTAATGCTGCATCTGTCTGCCTGTTGTACACAAATTCCTTTTCACCTTGTAAATATGAAGTTAAAGTGGGTGAATTCAGAAGCAGGCTTGGAGGCAGCTGGAAAGTTGGCCTTTTATGCCCCTGGCTCTTGTGAATTTTAATCAGGTTCCCAGCGTTAATTGCACAACAGCCAAGTTTCAGTTCTGGCATACTCGAGGCCCCAGCCAGCTCCTGCACTTGCTGTGGGGAGGAAAGAGAAGCTGGGGTTCAGAAATGAGTCCACTGGGCCCCAAATTAACTGAAAGAAGAAAGATAACATCAGCGTGCACAAGAAAGGAGGATAAAGGGCAGGTTGAACTAAGAAAAAAAGAAATAATTTAAAAGTATGTCAAAATGAGTAAACAGTCTATGCAACAAAGTTAATTGATTATAGCAACAAACAACTAATTATCTGATAATGTTTAAACAGAGGAGACGCATTTGTGTAATTCTTGCCTCACCTGAGATACCCTGGGCACCTGAGTTTCTTGAAATGCTGAGTAGTGTCCTTTCCTCTAGGATGACTAAGGTAGGTGCCTGTCTATGACCTCCCTGTGGCTCCTTCAGTACCAGAAAGTGTGCACTGCTGCACTCATACCTCTGGGGAAATCTCACTTGCTAGGCTTCCATCAGCCATTTTAAAATCACTGTGGTTTAGCACCTGATTTGCACAATAGCCTGGTGGTTAGAGGTCTCCTGCCAGAAAGAGGACACCCAGGGTGCAGTTTCAGGCAGCTGCAATCCTATACTGCCCTGCTGCAGAGGAATCCTGTGGGAAGAGAGTGACAGTCTATTTCTAGAGAGCATATTTTCTGCTCCTCAATGAACCATGGGCAGGGGAAAGAAAAGGTCACTGCATGAAAATGGCAAGAAGGCAGAAGGAAAACAAGCAGATGAGTATGCAGGGCTCGGTGACACCACGTTCACCTGAGACTGAGCAGATAGGAAATGTTGGTCCATGCCCTGAGGAATGGGAAGTTTTTCACATGATGCCTTGCAATTAACCCTTCGAGGACTCCCCATCCAGCCTGATCACTTAATTTCATATAGCTATGTCAAGTTTCAAATCCCATTTTCACAGAAGTGTGATGCAGGAGACAGATGGTGTCTGGAACCTGTGCCTCGTACTATTGCCTGCTCCATCTCTAGTTGATCTTCATCTAATGGATCCACATCAGATCTTCCTGAAAACTTCCTCCATTCACTGGGTTCAGAGCTGATATGCTGAAGTCAGTCTTGCAAATTCTGCTCCTAGGGTGCCATCCAGCAAGTGATCCTGTGCTTAAACTGCTTTGTTCTTCCCTTCATGAATCTATCATGTAAAATTTTTCTTGAACCTTTCAACAAGTCCCAAACTCTCCCATGGTGTGGAGAGAATCTCATGAGAAAGGCCCAAAAGGACCAAACCAGGATCTATATCCTGGGGCTACATGCTCTAGCTTGTGGACAACCCATTTTTGGAGTCCACTAGTGTCCAAAAATGGATGCCTAAGAAAAACTGTAAAGACAAAGTGTAAGAACACACAGGGTACTTTCCCTGGACTTCTAATCTCCAACTGCTTCTAGCTACGGGCCTTCCTGAAATAGCCTGGGATTGCACATCTCTAGTAAGCATCAGTTAAGTACTTTTTCAAAGTGTTTGTCCAATGTCCTTTGAACCTTTGCAAACTGTTTTCTTTCCAGGAAAACTCTTATTCTGCTGAAAACAAAATAAATTGAGATTGTTAAGTAAACTAACTCATATTTCCTTTTCCTTCTCCTCTAACCAGAAAGATGCATTTTTCACACATCAGACTGGAAAAAAAATCTGCTGTTTATGTGAAACACAGATAGCACTCTTCACTTTTACTTGCTCCCTCTGACGTGAGCCTTAAAGGTACACTATAATGATGCAGCCTGTCACAGAGAGCGATATCAATTCTAGGATGATGATACAAAACAAACAAAAAATTATACATATCTGTGGAGTTTTGCTGTGTAAATTAAGTGAAACTCCAGTCAGTTCTGGCATATCTCTTTCCCCCTTCCTAGTCACCATCAACCTGTGTTGTGCATTATGATTTTTTTTATCTGCATTATTTTATATCCAGCATGGCAAGTCACAGCTTTGCAGAGACCCCTTATCTGTATACTGGGGACTACATTTCTCTGTCTTCTCATCATATGCCTATTGAAATGCTGTGAAATCCACAGTCATCTCTGGATTGAAAACGTGCTAGCATGTAAAGTATTAGGCAGGAATACAGTTTTTACTTCAATTCTGCTGATATTTGCCTTTGTCTCCCTAGGATTTTACCGCACATTCACTAACATGCTGAGAATACATCTTTTTTTCTTGGTATGGCAACAGAAACACTGTTGCTCTCTGAAATCTCATTCATTGTCATTGGACTTTCACAACTATAAACATGTGGGGAAAAAAACCTGCTTGTCTGCTTTCTTCCTAGAGAAGACAGACCGTGAGAAATCAGCATGATATATTCAGAAATATACACTTGCATGTGGTGTCAGACCAGAATGAAAGGCACAGGTGCCTTTACAGAAACTGCAGGGAGATGGGGAAAGGCAGAAGGAAGAAGTGAACACAATGGAAATTTGAAATTTTATGGAAATAAATTGCTTTGAAAGGTTTTATTTCATGACACAAATCATAAGAACAGGAGAACTGCAGCATCTGCTGGATCAAAACCCCACTTAGCCCAGTATCTTGCTTCCAAAGATGGCCAGTAGTGGTGACCTAAGGATTTATAACCATGTTATAACAGGATCACCAGCTGATTGAACTGCTCCAGAGCAGTCTCCCTGTCACCATTGATTTCCTGAATGGAGTTCTATCTGATGGTCCAGGGAAGATTTTTCTTCCATTCTTTCACACATTTTTTTTTTAATTACATTTTAAGCGTATAGAGCATTCACTGGCTTGGCTCTACAGCTATCAAGCACCCCTTTTCTCTCGTTTAAACCTACAATTTGCTAGTGAGAAAATAACAATGCACATTGTTCTATCTGGCAAACAAAAACGTTCTGCTTCACTTATGTCCCATGTTGTGTACCTGAAGGACTGACCCCTGACTGACAGTTTCAATCTTTCCAGATATAGCCATATTAACAAGAGAGTCCATATTGCAAAGCCCTTTTCTAAAAGATGTGCTTTCGTTGACTTGATAGTACCACAGGGTAGAATGAAACAACTTTGTATGTACAAACCTGTCCAAGCTATTCCTTTTCACACAATTCAGGGTAATCAGTTTTATTGAGACCATCACAATCAGTAAAACATCCACTAGTTGCACAGGTCAGAGAATCTGACCTTAAGCACAAGCCCTGCTGAGGTCATTGCATTTCATCATATGCTAACAAACATGGATTATGTTCAGGGTGAGAGGGAGACTATAATATATAAACTCCTGTGGTGTGTATTGCTCAGGATTAACATTGCTTTTCAATGGTTCAAAATATGGTCTAAATTTTGTTGGTCCCCTTATTACCTGTAAAGATTTTTTTTTCATATGCACTCTTTCTAATTCATCTCCTCTCTTTTTAATTTATTCTAGAGATACCACAAAATCAAAATAATTCGAAAGATCTATTAAAACATTTAAATACAATAATTTAACCTACAGAAAGGATGGTATGTAACTATCAGAACAGTCTAACTTATGCCAAATGACAGGTCAAAGAAAGTTCATTCCTAACATTGCAAATCACAAATCAGTGTTTCAGGAACAGCATATATGGAACAATGTCTGAAACATCAATAACAGTTTTTTCCCCTTATAATTATTATTAGCTTGGTAATAGTCGTTAGTGACCTATCTCCTTCTGCTGATTTAGTAAAGTGCACCTAATAACAAGCAGGGGTCAAATGTACAAACCAAATGACACTGCATTCCCTAGGTACATAGTGCAGTTTCTAATGATGTCATAAATGCCTCGCAGTGTTTATGTCTCATGCACCAAAATTAAGTCTATTAGAGTAATATATGCCAATTGAAAACATTACAAATCTTGCCTGGAATATAAAACAAATCTTCAGAAACAGTTCTAAAATTACAAACTACCTCTCGTGTTAGAAAAGCTGAATCTCTAAAATAGCTTTTATTTCAGCTCAAAAATGAAGGTTTCAGAAATGTCGCATACTTATTGTATAAATAGCAAGAAAGAGAGGAAGCATTATCACATTATGACCTCTTTTTTGCAAGAGAAATTAATTTTTTTGCAAGAGAAATTAATTCTTTTTGCAAGGAATTTACTGTGACTTCAACAAAAATACCTTTTTTTGAGAATCCATCCTTTTCCTAAGAAGGCGAAAGTATTGTCCTATAATTTTAGACTTTATATGAATATTTTAGTAGAGAACAGATGACCTTCTCTTAGACAAAGAGAGCTGGTTCACAGTTCAGGGAAAAAATAATAATGCTTATATCCATCTCCGAATTAAGGTAATCCATAAAATCAGCTTGTCCCTCACTTTACTGTGCTGGAACCCACTCAAGCCATTGAGTTTAAAAGTGTGGTATTATTATTCTTTGATGTCTACAGCTTAGCAGCACAAAGCTGGTCTCCAAGCACTTACTCTCTATAAAGAAGCACAAATGTTTGGCCTTTGGGCTGTAAATATTTTGTCACCATTGATTTTTTAACATATAAAGTGTATTTTCCTGAATGTCAAGTATTCTCAAAGTGTAGGGACTCCCATGAGCACAAAGTGTCAGGAATTAAAGACAGTTTAAAAGCAGGAGCTACAAGCAAGGAAAGAAGAAAATACTAGCAAGAAATGAGAGAAAGAAGAAATGAAAGAATAACTAATATGAGCTTGCCAAGTATTATCATTTATCTCCTAGGTGAAAATGTCACTTGGTGAGCATATCCATGATACCATTGATAAACCTTTCCTACTACATAAAATGTTTTTCTTTAAAGGTTTGTGTATCCCATGCCCTAGAGATTTTTTTTCCTAGCTAGATGATAGGGTAGATTTGAGGATCAAATATGCAAACAGTGAAAGTGTCAGTACTTGAATGGAAATGTGACTCTGAAATTAATAGCACTTTAGTGTTTGATATTCTGTGTTCTATCTACTGTTTTGATGCTGCTTTGCCAAAGGGATCTCCTTGAGAAATTGTTTCAGAACAGGACCCTAACTTAGCTGGGGAGGAGCCTAGAACCAAGTCACCCCATTCTCCTGGGACACACACAAGTTCTGTGTCACCTCCAGCAATGTCTGACTCCTGGCATGAAGTACAGAGGGATGACTGGAGGGGAGCATAGCTTCCCTGCTAAAACACCTGGGCTGAATCCAGGCTGTAACAGCACCTTGATCCCACAGCTAAGAAGACAATCTGAGAGAGATTCAGTGTACTGGATGAAATGTCTTTTGCAGTGTAGCCTCAGGCAGCACAACTCCGTAATGTCCTTTACATAGACTGGTGGTCAATCACCAGCCTATCTAATAAGGAATAAAAAGAATGCTCTTTTTTGAGGATTACTCAGAGCAGAGCCATCTCCATACCTTATTTCTATAGCCAGTGCAGATGGCCAAGGTTCCTGACAGGGCAATGCAGAGTAGCTTGGGTCAGGCTCCTCCTTTGACTCTCCACCTCTCCCACAGACTTGTGGGAATACTTCCCTAAGCCAGACCTTTGAACAGCAAAGTTCAAACTGGAGTTTTGAAAGTTCAGAGTGAAGGAGAGACACTGTCTTTCCTCTCTCAAAAATATCTTCAAGCAGATGTACTGTAAAAGTTGCAGTGGCTAAATCCCTGTTTGCTTTTATCTTTCCCTATCCCACATGCCACAATCCATAATTATTTGAAGGATATTACACACCAGATTCAGAGTTTTCTTTCAACTGTTTTCTCATTTATTGTGTTTACTAGATGTTTCTTTTGGAACTTCAAAAATAGTCTGTCATCCATCTCAATTTTACGTGCCTAAGAACAGTCAAGTTGCTATCAGATATTGTCTCAGACATTTACATAAATATTGACTATTTAATGCAAAGCAATCTTTAAAAATACAGGCACATATGCCAGCTCCACTTAAGAAGGTTAATGAACTCTGAGATGTGAAACATTTAAGGAACATTAAAGGAATCTTTTTGATAAAGGCTACCTCTTGAGACTTAGTGAGGATTTCCAACTCCCAGTGCTAAAGCACTGATCTTGTCTCAGCAGCAGACATCCAGGGCCTGGAAAACCTGCCCTAGAGACCAAAGATACTCCTTTTATTTAGTATATCAAGGCGAAACTTAAGAAGTTATTTGACAAGTATAAAAGTGCAAGCATAGGGAAAAGACTTCTGACAGCAGGTTCTTTATACATAAACAAAAGTGTACCAGTTTCTCAGACCTAGAGTTAAGTATGTTCGGGAGTAAAAGCAGGATCTGGTCTATTCAACCGGAATAGGAATTGCATGTATACCATTCCAGTGATCATATTTGAGATATCTAGTAAACTGATACTCCTAATGGAAACTTATCCTACCTGTTGAAAAAAAAGAAAATTTATCCAAGTTAGATATCAAACTGAGGTGTTTTGAAGTCTAAACAAACTGATTACATTTTAGGAACCATTTGGAGAGTCCTTTCAATTTTCTGAGAAACATCTGGGTTTTTTGTTTGGTTTGGGTTGGGTTTTTTAGTATTTCTGTAAGAATTGAATTGAGAAGTCTGCTTTTTTAAGCACCAAAAAATTTAAGGAAAAATTAGGTAGACAAGATCTCCCCTAAAACATTCATTGTTTTTAGTTGGACTACCTCCTGGATAACAGCTACAGTTAACAGTTACATTAGACATTGGAAGAAAAAACTGAGGACTGCATTTTATGTCTAGAAGTGGCTCTAAGAGGCATAACCTCAGCTATAGGGTGTGATGGAAGGATCCCAAGGTGAAATTCCATGTCTGGTGGTGATTTGGAGATAACACAAGATGCATCTTCATCTGGGTGTAAAACGTTTATGAAGAAGAGCAAAGGAAGTGGTGATCTATCAGCAAAGACATGTAACTTGTCAAGTCACACAACACCAGCTCTTAGGTGCTGCCAATAGATTTAAGAGTACAATTTTAAGGTGTATTTGAAGAAAGCAATTGGACCCATTTGCTTCTGAGATCCTCTTTCTGTGTCTGACTCTGAAATGGAAACTAAATCCTCTCTGTTTCACAAACAACCACCTGTAGTCACCATGATCTCCAAACAGAACTGAAGTCCCCTCACAATCAGAGCTCCTGCAGTTGTGGGTGGGGACCTTTCCTCTGGATTTTGAATGAGGAATGGGTGCTGTCTAAATGCTAAAATATACTTGTGGCATACAACTTCTGATTGGTACAGATGGTTGCAAAATAGGTACTGTGGATTAAACTGAGAGAAAACAAAGCCTACCAATTTTTCAAAAGCAGTTATTGTGGCTTTCAGTTGTCCTCCCACCACAAGGGAGAATTGTCTTTTTTTAATAAATTAAAAAATTAGGAGCAACACCCACCAAAAAAAAAAAACAAAACAAAAAAAACTGTAAAAACCAAAAAATAAACAAAACAAAACAAAACAAAAAAAACCCAAAAAAACCAAAAAAGCCTGGGACTCAGTAAAGATTGCAAAGGTTACAGGTACTCCTACACTTCCAGAAAATTGTTTAACTTTATACCTTAGCAGTAAATTTGCCTTTCTCTGTCTCTTTCTCACCCACTTTGAAAGATGATACCAACAATTTAATGTACACTGGGAAATATGACAATTGTTCCTGTTGAGCAGGAATAGTTTTGGAAATCTAAAATACAGCTATTGATTGTCTCAAACTATTTAATCTTCAATTAGGCATTGAACTTTAGAACTGGCAGAATATACAAGATTTTTCTATCCTTGAGTAGCAGTTCATCTTTGTCTATGAATAATACATCTTGCTACAATAGTGCAGTCAGATACTGGTATAATTAGATACATTTCTGAGGTCTGCCTATGGTTCATGCATCAAACACTGATCCTTCAGGCTGCCTTGTATAGGTCTATAGGCTTGGGACACTAAAGAAATGAACACAGTCAGGCTAACAGTGCCCTCACTCCAGTTACAGATGTAAGATGACAGCGACTGCTCCAAGGCATACTAATTACAAAGTATTTAGCAGTCAGTCTCTAGCACACACCTGCCAGAAGCAGAGAGGGGGGAAATGTGATATCCCTGTTTCTTATGTTACACAGATCCCAGCTGGAAGGTAAGTTCTTAAGAGGCCGGTGACTGTACAAACCATATGCTAGCACAGTTCAATCACGCCCTTAGCTTTCCCCATTTTAATGTATATTTGGCATTACTAGGCAATGTGGCGTCTTCAGACTTATCAGATGGATATCTTAACTGGTGGGAATATTAAGATAATACAGTGCTACAGATAACATCCACTGCATTATGTTAGCCTGTGTTTCTGTGTAATGGCTCCAGCTCCTAACCTATTCTAACGATAAAATTTGCCAGGATGCAGCACATTTAATCTAGACACAGATTTTGTTTTTTCAAATTATGCCTACTGTGGGTCTTAATATTTTGAGTCCAAATAGCTCCTAAAAAAAAGAAAACAACTCTGAGTGAATTTTTTTTTATGTAGATCTACATTTAGCTGAAAGAAATAGTATGTAAATCAGTTAGAAGAATCTTTAAAAAAAAGATAAATTTGATATGTCCAATTTTTGTTATTTTTAATAACTAAAGCCAGATTATCACCTTTAAAATCATACTTGTTCTAGAGTCTTATAAAGAAAGTAGAGAAAAGGACGAGAAGGGAAAAAGGAAGAGCACACCCACTTAGGGACGCTCTGCTATAAAAATAGGAAAAAGGGAAATAAAATAAAGAAGTGTTTAGCAGCACTGCATTTCAACAAATTTGAAATGTGTGGTCATCAAATTCTCTGTTCACAAGTGGTTTCAAGGAAGCCAGGCACTCTCAAACTGGGGGGAAATTGAATTCTTTTTTTCTTTTGACACTGGTGAAGGAGAGATCAAATTTATCAGAATCAGGGAATTGCTTTGCTTTCACATCATAATACATATTTACGACTGCTGAACCCAGTGTTTTCTACAACAGTGTTTTCACTTGACTGCTCAGACCCCTGGCCACTGGGCTGTTGCCCAGCCTAACTCCATGGCACAGTCAGGCTTTGAACCCACAGACTGATGACACAACAGAGGTTCAGTCCTCTGACTTACAGCAGCTGCATTGATACAACTCTGTATTATGACAGAGCTGAAGACAAGAAACCCTTGGAAGCTGCCTGGTATCTGAGGAGAGAGATTGAGAACCAGAGTAGCAGCAAGCCACATCAGTGTGCTTTTGTGGGCCTAGAAAACCCTATTTCATATACATTGGGTCTACCATTAGCACACAGGGGCACAGGAAATTCAGCAGAAAAAATAAGATTCCTTAGTGCTTTGACTACACATTTTCCATTTCAGTCTTAAGACTTTTGGGAAGGGACTCCATCTTGTACCATGCAAAACTTTCAGCTAGTAAGTAAAAGATGCAATCAAATTGCTTTCAGCCAAAAATTTTGTGCAAATATTTTTGATGAACAAACTAACTGTAAAGGATTTTTTGCTTTTTGTTCTCATTCTCTCCTCATCCCTGAAATCTCATCAGTCTTTCTTGCTTTTGATTTTGTCAAAGAGGTAGAAAGAGAAAATTATGTAGAGATACAAAATGTATTTTATGACCAATCACCTGAAGCTCTTGTATATAACTCCCATTTACCAAAAATGCCTATGTTTATTTTTTGGTTTTAACTAGACAAATAAAAATAATTTCAAACATAATCCATTTGTGAAATACAGATGTTTGCATTACCATGAAAGATATTTGAAACTCTTTCGGTTTGGCTGTTCAGTTTACACGTCAGCCTTAACTGATTAAAGAGGAATGAGAAAAGTGACCTAGCTTTTCTCTTCCCACTATTCCCTTCTTCCTTGTCTTGCTCAAACAAAACAACCTTGATCACCAAGTGTAAGTCATACCGCAGTGAAATCTCTAGATGACTTTCATGCTGGTTGTTTTTGAGAAAGGACTGAATAAAGGCTTCAGGATTTCATCTATTGTGTGACTTGATGTACTTGGCTAAATTGTATTTTTCAATAATTTAGATTTATGTATCCTTCTGTGTAGACAGAGAACTTGTGCTCTAACACAATGGCTACCACCCTTCTGTCCTTCAGGTGCAGATAACTATGGCTAAAGAAGAGCTAAACCAGACAAGTGGAGAACAGAAAAGGTGAGAAAATAACAGTGAAATATCAGAAAGTTACCGTGTTTTCCAAGGAAGAATTCACCAAAATCCCCATATCCTCACTTCAGAAATTGTCATGCTACCACGATCTCTGTGTGCACATCCAAATCCCACCATTTAGACTCACACTTCCCTTCACAGAGCTCAGCTGTAGATGTCAGCATTGCCGGCAAATGTGTTTATTCACATTAACAAAAGCATGCCCTTAACCCTTTCCTCACCAGAGTACTGCATGCTGTGTTGTCAGACAAGACAAATACCCACCCAAGTACAGCTAGGGTGCACAGATGCTCTCCTGTTCCTCTTCCATGATCCCACAGGCCTCACTTGCCAGTGAAGGAAGTGCAATTCTTCAGCCTTTATTCCTGCATGATTGACACTTTGCATTTGACTGTGTCTGCCTAGGAGCCCACTATGCCAGGGGGTTGCTGGAATAGAGTGTCAGAGGGTAATCCCAGTGTACGACAGTTGGCAGAACAGAGTTCAGCACTTTTCCCTAAAAGCAGGACTTGAACTGCCTAGGGAACCAAGCAATTTCTCTTTGAAATGGCCTACTAGAGATCTGGACTTCTTAAATTACTTTCTCCTTTTCCAAGTGGTGCCCTTGCTTCCAAACTACTTTATAAATGGAGCAATAAGAGCTACAAGAAGTTGTATTAGATTACCACTAGATAGTCTCTCTTCTCGTAAGGATTTAAGTCTGTTATTCTCAGAGTATTTAATTTAGGCCAAATTCTAATTAAATACTTGATTGCGCACTGCATTTCACTGCTTTGCATGAAGAATCTCATCTGCTTGCACACTGTGTGGAATGGATACACAAATGTGCAATTACTCACTAACAATATTTTACATAAATCTGCACAGTTATAACAGCAAAAGAAAACTAGTGAGGTTTTGTGACTGTGCTACACACAGAACACAACAGAGCATAGCATTTAGACAGCAATGACAATGGCACCGCTTGCTAAAGATAGGTAAGATAGGAAAGGTGCATATTACATGCATATTAATTATCTGCCTGTGTAGCCATCTGAGTCACTGCCCACAGGAAGCCGGGGTTTCTGCATCCAGCTGTTCAATGGCATCACAAGGAGAAGGTACCCAAACATCCTGAGGCACCTGAGCCGCTCAGATCTATTCTGCCACCTTTCTCCTTGGACAGTTTCCTGAATGTCTTCAGTCATGACAGCCAGTTATCCAAATCCTATTGATCATACTAGCAAATAGTAAAGCATAGAGTGAATTCTGTAGACTTGCTAGATTTTTAAGCTAAGAATGTCCACAAGAGGAACCATGGATCAAAAATGGTTCAAATTTTTTTTTTGCAGTTACTAAAGCAAAACACTCCTTTAATACTTTAAACAGTATTAGGGCTTTTTTTCCCTAAAGCTGACATTTATTATGAATGTTTCTTGAGTATACAGTCATGTGTTTTATCTTTATAAAATAAAATATCAGGCTTGCTTCACATTTATTATTAATGCAAGATACACCAATCTCTCTTAAAACTGTTGTATCAGGTGATATTTGCAGGTGCAATTGTTTTGTTTAGTACATGTTATTTCAAGAAAGGAACACAGAAAATGTTTCCCTCACAGCCCACAGGTTGGTATCTCAACAGGGAGCTGGACACATACTTATATTTCATAACATGTGCTCATCTGTAGACTGTTCCACAGCACCCTGCCTTCAGTGCCACGAAAGTGCATTCACTGATGTATTCTTATTTCCAGCTTCACACTTTTCTATATGCAAACAGCACATCATACACATCCTCACCATGGGGATGTCTGAGGGGAATAATCTTTACTTGCAATCAGAGGTCAGTAAACACACTGGAGTGTGCTTTTGACGACTGGTTATATGTACTGCTGGTCCAGGTATAGTACATCTGGAAAGAAAGGAAGCCTGATGGAGCTGGGACGCTGTGCTGCCTATAGAACAGCAAAGTCCTGACCTCTGTCTAGAGAACTGTGGAGTCCTAAAATAGGAGAAAACCTCCACTGAAAAAAATGCCCTTAAAGTGAGCCACATTTTTGAAATGTGGCCCCAGCTACAGTGACATAAGGGAAATAAGGCCACTGAATTTAAATGGCTGCTGTCTTGCTGGATGGGTTATAGAATCGGTTTGGACACATTTTATGTTCTTTTCTTGATTGACTGCATTTGGTTTGAGGGTATTATTTCTTCAGGATACTGCCCTAGTTGCACTTGGCACAGGCATTTGAGCTGGGAGCTCTCTAAGTAAAGCAGTGATGGGCTTGCTGGGAAGATCAGCTGAAAGGCACACAAACCTCACCTTTACATCAGTACCTAGGAGCACATAGTCCTATGAAGTAATGGACAAAAATAGTCACTTCCAGAGGATCATTCACCTCTTAAGCTGAATGTCTGCCTGCACTCACCATACAGGTGATTACTTCTCATCCAGGTGGTTTACTGAAAAACTCACAGGTAGTTGGATGGAAACTGAATTGAAAAACAGCTCTGTTGCTGTTCAGAAGATATACTAGAAGAGCTCTGTATGGAAAAGAACATCTGATAAAATCAATAGTTACTGGATGAAAACAGAAGATATGTGTTTTCTTTTCATTGCCTCATTATTTCATAGGAGTTATAGCTGTATGTTATATCTAATTCTTTTAAGATTTTTTTAATGGTGAATATTGGTTAGTATGTTTTGGCAGATACATCTTGCTTTTTACATCTAAAAGACAAATATTATTCAAGTCCAATAAGGGCCAAGTTTTCATGCTTATGTTTTGATTATTTTTGTGTCTAAACATCTATTGATACCATTAGATTTTCTCTGTGTATCAAAATACTAACACTGGAAACTAATATTTAACCCCTGTGTCAGAAAAGCTAAAAAAAATCATATGCTAGGAGTTGCTGCTTATCTTTTATTCAAATGATCAGCAAACAAAAAACTAAATGAACCAAAAATGCCCAAGCTGGCTTTTTATGTTCCGTGGGTGTAGAGACTGATCTGAAAGCTGTTGTAAATACCCACTCATTAAATCCTCCACTATGATCACAGGTAATGCAGTCTGTCATGTCTTGAAAGAGTAGCTGAGTATAATTTCTGATGATACAGACATTGAATTGATGACAGGGACCATAAGAGGAGGATATAAAACTAATTTTAATGTGTGGGTACTTTGCCTGTATCTGACCAGCGGAACTGACAGAGGAGGAAAAAAGTATGTAATAAGACAGGGGGAATTATTTAAGGAAAGTTAGTGTTAGAAAATGCCAACCCTCTGCTATTAGCTGCTAATTTTGAAAGGGACTTTTAAACTGAATTATCTCTGTGTGTGAGAGTTTTCTGAAAGCCTCGTTCAAACTGCAGTGGGGAGGCAGCTAATTTTCCATGTAATATTATCTGAGGTGTGGAGGATCCTGAGACGATACAGCAACACAAAAGAGAGCACATGACCACAGTATTAGTTTCAGTGAGTTCAGTAGTACCATCTACAGACAGCACATTAAGTAATGAGTTCTAGCAGTCCAGTCAAGCTGCTTGTGCCATTTCCCTACCTAAATATTTTATATATAAAAGTATCACTGGGACCCAAACAGTGAAATTATAACAAGAAACCATGAGTCTGTCTTTAGTGCCTAATACCCTTCATCAGCTGGAGCTTGCAGCAGAGAAAGAGAAAAAGAGAAGACTAAGCTGAGTTAGTTATAAAATATATTCATATGATGTATTCTCTGATTTTTGCCACCAAACCAAATACGTAGTGGCACATGCCATGTGACCTTTTGGGTGGGCGTAACAGCCTCTAAAGCTTTCTCAGCACTGCTCCATGTGAAAGTACAAGAAACCCATTTTCCAGTTAAAATATCTAGGGGTAAACTAATACACTTTTAAGTGAGATGGGGAAATGTATTTTATTAATATTTGTGCTATCAATACCATTACAAGGTGCTTATAAATAACAACAGGTATCTGGAAGGACTGGCCCCTATTTCAGGATGTTTTACATCAGGGGACTCAAAGTACTAATGAAAGAAAGGCGAGTAGAGAAAATGAACTCTGAAATTGACAAATTCTGTTAATTACGTTAATTCTAAATGATAGAAGTTTCAAAAAAAGAAGATGGAACAAAGAGGATGAAGACTTTTGTATGTGCTCAAAACTTGTCTTTAATACTAGAGAATCTATGGAGCAGACTGTACAAAGGTATAGGCAACTGCATCGCATACTGCTGTGATCTCTAGTAGACATAAGAGAAAAAATTAGACTTCAAACAGAATACCAGAAAGAGCACAACAATATTTGCTTACCTTTGTTTTCCTTTTTCAAAACATCTTAAAGATTGCTAAGGAATCAATCTAGCTCCTTGGGTCAGTTTGAGCAAAAAATAATTTAAGACTTCTACAAATGTTAATATAAATGCTAAAATTTACGTGGTTAATTGCTGGAATAATCAATAACTAATTTTAATTCTAAACTAGGTCCTTCACGTGTCTTAAATAACCCAATGGAAGATCATTTACATCTCAATAACAACCCTTAACAATGTCATGTCATCAAAATCCAAACTAAATCTCAATAATGTAGGTTAGTGACCAGTAAAGGACTTATTACCTGGGTCAAGTCCTTGGGGGCTGTGGTGGGCCAATTGGTGAACGCCTTCCTTGTGTGTGGCTTTTACTTCAAAACATGAGCTTGTCATCCCATAGGAATGATACCATTATTTGGTGCTATGTCATTTTCTAAATGGTTATACGTTACATATATTTCAGGAGCCTGCAGCAGAGTTGTAATATGAAGGTCAACCAAGCATAACAAAACAAAACAACAACCAAAAAAGGAAGCCAAAACAGACATCAAAGTAATATGCAGTAGAGTGCTTTAAAATAAACAAATAAATAAAGCTTTGAAAGCTTACTTGGATCTTTACCTTGCTTTCATTAAAATGTTTCTGTGCAAGATGGTAATTAGCAGAAATGGGAAGTTAATGTATATTAGTCTTATGTACAAGCTAGGAAGAGAGAAAGGCATAACTATTTTAAGATGCATTTTTAACAATGCTTTTGTGATACCAACACACTTGCTGATGATATTGAAATTTTTATGTTAATTAAACAACCCCTAACCACTCAGTACATCTCAGATATATACACTTTGTAATTACCTCCATTATTGAAATAGCTAGTTTGATTTATCCTTGCCACAGTAACATTCTAGCTTCTGTTATTTTTGTCTTTAGAAAAACATAGGTCCCAGTGAGGGAATATAAAACTATTACTGTAAATTAAATATTAAAGCTAACTTATTTTTGCATAAGAACACTGTCAAATAATGGTGATAACTATTCCTAAGAAATGAACATTTTTTTTCTATTTTTTGGAACACAAATTAAAATCTAATTTTCAGTTCTTTTGTAAATTCATATAGTTAGCGGGTTTAGTTTTACTGATGGCAGTAGCTTAACAGGGAGCTATTATAGCCTTAGCTTAGTGATTAAGAAATACAACATTTGTTGAAGAGCTAGGCCTTTTAGTCTAGAATGGATTATCACTTGATCCTTCCTTAAGCATTTTTATACAGGAGTGCATTATCCTTGGAGCCACCCTGGGCTCCATGCCTCATTAACCTGGGTGTTAGATAAATCAAAGGCAGCCTCAGAGACAAAGATAAGCAAACTGCAGGCCAGCAAGACGATGATGTATGGATCCAGGAGGCTAATAGGAAAGTATTGACAGGAAAATGGTGTGCTTATCCTGCAATCACTGCATATTGCAATGAGAGCTCCCAAAAGCAGATGGGATACACTTCAGGGAATGCAGGAGAAGGAGATTGTTAGGCAGAAATGGATCTTCACATCTTAAATTCTAACAAGAACTTTCTTTGGGGCTGCACTTCAAGCACAGCGGAGAGGTTAGTACCCAGGCAACTGCAAACTCTAAAAAGTGAATTCATGGTAGGGGTAAACATTATTATTATTTTAAGATTGTAATATAACCACCAAAGCTGAATTTCGCATATGTCAAACATTAAAGCAAACACACTTTGCAGAGACAATACACAGAACAAAATTCCATATGCTCAGAAAAATAATTTCTGCAGCCTTCTGCAGAAA
Organism: Daphoenositta chrysoptera; assembly: GCA_013397915.1. Taxonomy (NCBI): domain Eukaryota; kingdom Metazoa; phylum Chordata; class Aves; order Passeriformes; genus Daphoenositta; species Daphoenositta chrysoptera. Next base: position 304,937 of record VZRO01001441.1, on the reverse strand, counting down.
ACAGCGTTTCAGCTGTTAATACCTTTCCACAGAGGAAGGCAGTGTGATCGGCAAAAATTCTTGCAAAATAGGGTTCATTCTGAGTTTTCCCCTTGTGCTTGTTTTCCATTCAGTTTGAAAGGTAACGTGTTCTAAAGAATCTAAGCCTTAGCCACAAATCAACTCTTAGGTCCAGTAAGCGGTCAGCTTCCACTGTTTGCAAAAGATGGAAAGTGGTCCAAGTTTTGTAAGGCCTGCTGCTGGTCAGCTGGGGTTTCTTTTCCAAGACTCAGTTCACTGGATTGATTTTAGAAGGATTTGTTTAGGGGATTTGGGTTTTTTTTGTTTGTTTGTTTGAAAACCAGATTAAAAAAAATAGCTGTGTTAAGACCATCAGAAAGTTTTGGATCAGTCCTAGAATACCTGGATACAGCTCCTAGAAAATAAAGCTGGATATGACGTGATTCATTCTCCCCTTTATTTATTTCCCTTGACGATGGTCTGTTGAAATATCTTTTGTCTTAAATGTGCTTAACTACTCTTTAAAAATAGTAGGTGTCCCCCTAAATCATTTACCATGCTGTCTTTTTCCTTCTGTACTTTAACTATCAGCCTAGTAATTTTAAAGTAATGTTCCTGTGGAGCCCAGTGGGAGCAAGATCAAGTCCCAGGCCTACATCCTTAACGGCATTGGTCTTATTTTCCCCAGTGTTGTGACTTACTGGGGACAAGGGCCAGGATGAAGAACACCCAGCAGCATTTTGAAAAGAGTAAACAGAAATTTGAGTTAAGCTAAATTTGATACATAAAATGTGAGGCTATTTTACCAAGGCTGGTCTGACCAGCCAGACTTTTCAATGCCCAAAAACAGCTGGTGCTCAAAAAAATGAATGTGCACTGAAGGAAGTGCTATTTGCAGAGATGCTCTGCCTCTTGCTGCAGAAGTGGGAAGGGACATAGGCAGAAAATGACTCAAGTGATGGTGAGAAGGAATTCGTGGTGTCACAGTACTAAGGTGCAGATGAGTAGCACACTGAGGTCTTTGTCCACTTCTGCCATGGAGACACAAAACATCTGAGAACATATTTTATTCTGCAATTCTCAGTTTTTCAATGAGTACCTTGAAAAGAAGGACAGTCACTGCAGGTGAACTGATGGGGAGATGGACACCTCCGAGACCCAGTGTCAATTCTTGTGTCAGGTTGCTCACCTCAGCATACCTGAGGCTTGATGCACTCAGGTGCTTAACAAAGGAAAATTTAGAAGGTGAGATGATCTATTAACTCAGTACAGTCCTCACCTAATGTCACCCTAGTGTATGAATTAAGGTTTGCACTTGACACTCCTTGGTGGAAACTCAAGGTAATGGGAGTTTATATACTTGGCCTTTGGCATGTTAGTTTTCCTTACTCTATATTCATTCTGTGTGTTTCTGCCTTCCCACAGCCTCTATGCAGCCTCTCTTTCAAAATTCCACCTGGCTCTGTGGACTACTACCTCCTCTCACTCATGTTCCTAGATAAACTGCTCCTTCTTTTCTTGCAATCTTGGCATCACTAGGGAAAAGGATGAAAACAAATATGAGCAAGCTTCTCTGTGTTTCCTTGGCTGATAAAATGAAAAAGCTTTGTTAACAGGCTCAGGGAGCGCTCTGGAGGCAGATCTTGTCTCTGTGCCTTCTTCAGGTTCTCACAGTGAGAAGGAGGAGGAGGATCTAGAGCCCCTAGTGCTGACTTCAAACATCAGTCCCCTTTCCCAGCAATTCTGTGACACCCAAACAATCTCTACCAAGCAAGTGAAAAGAAAGCAAGCCATGGATTTATAATTTGGCTGAGATTGGGGATGTTTGAGTAGGGATGGCGAAAAAGCTTTAACAGTAGTTTCAGAAGCATCTCTCTTTTCTGAGATGCTTGACCTTTTAAATAAAAGGTTGAAAAAATATTGTTTCTAGCAAAATCCTGGGTTTTTTATCATCAAACCTAGTCCCGAATGTGCTGAACAATCTTTGCCGATTATTTTTTTCTAGACCAGTTTTGTTTCAGGCAAAAATATGGCATAGAAAATTATAGTCAAATAGTCAAAGAGCAGCTGAATTAAAACCAACTGAACAAAGACTCTCATAAGGGAAAATAGCACAGAACTTGATGTATATGTTCATGAGAGCTCCACCCTGAATTACTCTGTTTTGAAAGAGCTATGGAGCTTTGAAGATTACTTTCTTTTCATTTGGCTGTTCTGAAATAATGCTTAAAGGAAATATCTAAGTGCAGAATTGCTCTGAGCCACCACCGAAAAAAAAGAAGACATAAATAAACTATTTTGTAATTCTGAAATTTCTAGAAGCAACATTCTTTTATTATGGAAATTTTACAATTTCTGGTTGTTGTTCCACCTTCTCTCTCACTATCCCTTCTCCCTCCACAGAATACATAAATGCTAAATTTGCGATGAGTACAGCCCTGACAATTTGGGAGTTTACTCTTTGTATTCCAAAAATCCTTGTACCATTTTCATGCAGAGGAATACCAGATGTGTTTTCTGTGACATAAGATATCTGTTTTCTTGTGTGACAAAGTGTTGTATAAGACTTTCTATTAAATTTAGGCATTGCCAAATGGGATTAATCAAATCCTACAGCAATACAGAATTGCATATATAGTTACACTTATAGTCATAGTAATAGTTATGACTAGGTATTAAAGGAGCTCAGTGCATCACAGGTCGTATTGCTTTTCTCTGTGACACTGGCTTCCAATCAGTTTTGGAAACTTTATCAACATCTGCTGAGTTGAGTAATCAGAAATTATGTTCATTAGAAAACCTGTCCTCAATGTGGGTTCTAATTATACACTTTTTGAAAGGATATTTCTTGAGCTTTGCATTACAAATCATTATTATTCCAACAATTAACATGATAACAAATTGGAATTTCCTGAATTACAGGTAATACTACTATTATGTTAGGCAGGGTAATACTACAAATGTCCTCCTCTGGAGGGACACGTGGACCATTTGTCTAAGTTAGGTGCATTTAGAAACTGAGCTGACCTTCAAATTTACCTGATATGTTAAACAAAACCCCTCTTTATCATGTATGCTCTAGGAAACCTCCAGTCAAGCCTTTATACTAGCGATAGTAATGCAAATCACACCACTTTCAAAGCAACATGCTTAATAAATTAAAACACAAGTCTTATTTACCTACTTACTCACTTCTCAGTCAGCATGAGTCGATTCCCTGACAGGTTTACTAAAATACCGCTTACTTGCTTTGCTATCATCAGTGACAGNGAGAGAGAGTGTATATAATGTATTTTCATATATAATACTAATACTTAATAATTAATATAATACTATAATATATTATAAATTTATACTATATTTTAGTGTACATATATATACATATGCATGTATGTGTATACATTTCTAACAGTAATTCCCAGTGTGAGCAAGGCATCCTGAACATTTTCCCCCTCTGAATAATAGACCAGAATTAACACAGCATGTCCCGAATGCTGTGCATTTTCCAGCCGCTTGCCTGCCTCTGGTTTGTTTGCCGCACTTTGCCTGGTGCAAGGGCAGGGAGCAGGGTGCCGGATGCCCGTGCAGCGCAGGGCAGGGGCGGTGGCGGGCGGGCACCCAGGAGGGGCAGGGACGCGGCCGCGGTGCCGGGGCCTCTCCCGG
>VZRO01001441.1:226282-301266 GCA_013397915.1 Daphoenositta chrysoptera | reverse complement strand
GCCCCTGCGGCCTCTCCCCGCGCCCCGCCCGCCCCGCGGCCGGCAGCCGTGCTTCCCGACGGCCTGATGGACTGCCCCGAGCGCCTGGGGACGCAGGCAGGGCGCATCCATTACTCATCCGTGACAATAACCAATCGAGGAAGATGTAGAACTCAATTCCGGCAGAAAGACCTATAATGTTGGAGTCAGGAGGTTATCGCTGTGGGACCTGCACCTTGCTCCTTACCCCTCTTATCGAGAGCTTTACGGCCCCTGCTGGAGCAGCATCTTGTAAAGCTGAGGGCTGCAGATCTGGGGCCCAGATTAGCATGCATCTTCCTAAATGCTACAACACTTAATTAAAAAGTAGGTGTTAGTCAAATTGTTACTGACTGAGTAGATGTTTTCAGTAAACGGGAGGCGAAAGCTAAAGTGTTTTACCACAGAAGGAGCTGTCAAACAATTTCCTTAAACCGTGTTGTTGTAGAAATTGACATGTTTCTCACTATTCTCATTTCACAGCGAAACTTTATACAAGAGACCAGCATAATCCCAAATCCACACCATAATGACTGTTAATCCAGGTGAGGATCTGCGATTAGGGACTGCCTAAAAAACCATAGCACTTGAAAATTTACAAGGGACATAGCTTTTGGTAAAGCACAGATGTTGTTTGATGGCTGCCTATTCATATTGAAATGTTCTGAGAAAGAGCCTGTCTTTCAGAGAGAAATTAGTTTAAAAAACCTCAGGGAAGGTCATTGCAATATGTGCAACATAAGAAATGAAAAACTCATTTGATGATTTAGAGCCTTTTCTCTAAATATCTTGATCCTTGGAGGATCCAGGTAGACTTTTTAGGCACCTTAATTGTTTAAAACAACTTAAACTTCTGAAAGAGCAGATAGAAATAGTACTCATTTATCATTAATGCCTTAAATTATATTTAGGAAGCTCATTTAATCAGTCATAGAGACCACAGATTCTAGCAGTACCTTAGCAAACTGTGCCTGAACTGGAAATGGAAAGAAATAGTTTAAAAAATGGTTTTATCAAGGATAAGATGTCCTGAGTTAACAGTGTAAAACTCTTAATTACCAAATTACTAGTAGATGATATCACCATATGCATCACCAGAATAAAGAATAAGAATTTAATTTTATTCCTACAGAAGACTATAATCTTATTCACTTAGCTATAAATCAGTAGATCTAATAAAAACAGCATTCAAAAATAATTTGTACTCTTTTTTACACCTTCTAAGAAAACCTGTAGCATATTTTTAAACTAGAATGAATGAGAGGTTCAACCACAGAATATTTAGGCATAAAACTGACAGTCAGTTTTATGTATCTATCTCCATTTATATCTACTTTCTTTAGGAGAGTACTCCATGATATATGAATAGCATTTTAGCATAGCTCATTTTAGTATGCTTTCCTCTGTACTTTTCCCAGGTTTATTAACATATTTTAACCTTTTTTCAGCACTACCAATGTGGACTTTAGCAAATATTAATTATTCAACAGCATCAAAAGCCCTGTAAAGGTAGGATGAGAATTGAGACAGCAGTAAAGAACCTTCTACTTTGCGACCCTAGAATAAAATTAGCCAAATTAAAATTATACTGCGTCAGAATAAAATCAGGAGAAGCAAGACTTAGAGAAATATTTAGGGCAGGGGGAATAAGAGCATCCTTCAGAAGGTGAGAGACAAAAAAATTTTAAACTGGAAATAAAGCAGAGTCAAACAAGAGCTCTGGGTATTAAAAATTAGTATTTGTATGAACAGAGAGAAGCTTGCAAAAGAAAGATTGGAGAGGGAGGTGATCACACAGTTACTGAGTGAAGACTTCTACAGCTGGGCTACTTTGCACAGGCTTGAAGAGCCAAAGCACTATGATACTAAAAGAGAAGAGCAGCAAGAACTACCAGGTGACCACCAACCAGAGAGTTTTCTTCCTGTGTGAAAGGGCCATTGCAGCCACTCTGAAATACTGATGGTTTGAAAAACCAGGAGAGAGTTTCAGCAGTTTATACTTTGAGGAGTGCAGCCAATTATTCCTGTTCTCAACTGAGAAATCAAACCCCATTAGAGAATCAGGAATGAGCATAGCTAAAATAGCTACAGCTTGGCTGAGGATCTGGGGACTTTCAGCTCTTTTATCTGCAGCTGGAGAATACAAAAGAAGGTTCTAACCTCAGTCTTATGAAAGAAGGTTAAGGACGCTTCTGCCTAAATCTCTCTAGTGAGATGTTTAGACCTTCAAAATTTCAGGAAATTCCAAACTACTGGAAAAACAGCAGAGCCTACATACAATAGGGCCTATATACCATAAAAATGTAGGTGTCAGGATTGCTGGCTCAAGCACTGGTACTGTACAAATGTTGCTGTGCTTCATGGTATGGCTAATGCACGGCCTGCCAATGCAATGCCTGCACACAACTCAGGGGACAGCTCCAGCCCAAGACTGCTCTCTCCCTGTTGTAAGGGGAACTAACTGTGCTCTGCCACTTGCTCAGGGGATTGGAGAAGAGCCCCTGACCCACCGAGCTCATTAGTATAGACTCTAGGTTCCTTGTACTTAAAGCTGATGTAGTCTAAAAAACAAGCATGTACAGACACCACAGGGGCAAAAATTGTAAAATTCATAGTGTCCTTTATGCTGGAAAGACCTGAAGTATCGTCCAGTCCAACCATAAACCTAACGCTGTCAAGTCCACCACCACTAACCCATGTCCCTAAGTGCCATGTCTACACATCTTTTAAGCTTTTAAATACGTCCAGGGATGGTGACTCAACCACTTCTCTGGTTAACCTGTTCTGATATTTGATAACACTTTCCATAAACAGCTTTTTTTCTTATATCCAATCTAAACCTCCCCTAGTGCACCTTGAGGCCATTTTCTCTTATCTTGTTTCTTGTTACCTGGGAGAAGAGACCAGCCCCCATTTTGCTACAACCCCCTTGCAGGGAGTTGTAGAGAGTGATAAGGTGTCCCCTGAGCCTCCTTTTCTCCAGGTTAAGCACCCCAAACTCCCTCAGCTGCTCCTCATCAGACCTGTGCTCCAGACCCTTCACCAGCTCCATGTCCCTTCTCTGGAGTCTTTCCAGCACCTCAATGTCTTTCTTGTAGTGAAGGATCCAAAATTGAATCCTATGCCACTCTGAATATGTGTGTATATATATACACACATACTCAGAGTGGCATATGATTATATATGTATATATATATATGTGTGTGTGTGTGTGTGTGTGTATGTCATTGTGAGTCACTTCTGTGACTTTTTGGCTGTTTGGACAAGTCAGCATCAAGTGTTCAAATTAGAAACACAGCCCTGGTCTCCTTGTCTCTCAAATGGACTTCCCACTTCATTCTCCCTAACAGTGAGGTTTGGTTCCACAGATACAAACTGAGTTCCCGATTTCAAACTCACTCTGGTTTGACTGCAGCAAACGCAATAAATGCTTGTGAGATAGTGTCAGAAAACATTAAAAGAAGAGAAAGCCTGTTGGAAGAATAACTACTGTGCAGGAGTATCTGAAAACAATATTCACAAGTTTATTTTAATTTAGTATTATATAGGCAGGAACACTTTGAAATATTATGCAGCTCAATTAACTTCAACTAGTGCACTTTTCTGAGTTAGCCCTCTAAACATGGGGTAAATCTGCAATAATATCTTTAGTCATTTTTAGGTCAGCTGTAGATTTAATTAGGTAAGCATATGAACTTCAGTGTAGAGATGAGGCAAACAAGTTCAGACCCATGTGGTTAGGTCCAGTCAGCTCACCCTGTTTTTTTAAATGAACTCCTTCAATCAGTATACAATAAATTCACGTTGTTTTCCACCGTATTTAGGGTCACCTGGTCACTACCTATGACCAAAATGTTTGTGAATGTAAAAGGATCTACACAGTTCTACAGCCCTGTTCTAATTAGCAAAATTACATGGGTGAAAAGGAAAATGCCTACTCTGAGACTGATTGTTTTTCATTCTAACATTGAGCTTGTGCCTTTTTTCATCAACTATAAATGAAATCATGATCAGAAATGTTCTTTGTATCTCTAGAATGGCTCAGTAGTCACAACTAATGGAAGATGAGCTTTCTAAAGCAGATCTGGATAGTGTCTTGCATGTACATTTCAACTGGACCGCTTTGAAATAATGTGTCTATAACAGGAGCCTAGTTAAGTACAGACCAATGACAACATGTTTAACCATAGCAGCTCTTGTGATTCCTGAGCTTCCTGTAATGTTCCAGAGTGTGAGGGCTTAGCTTTTCTTTCTTTTTAGGATTTTGAGGTGGCTCCCTTTTTTTCACATTATCCCCTTCATTTGAAAGATCAGGAAAATTGAACTGCATCACATCCGAGTAACATTTTCAAAACTTCAAGTGAAAGAAACAAGAATGTCCTTTAATCTTGTAAGAAACTCTCTAAGAACAAACCACAAGCCTAACATTTTGTGATGCAGTGTGTCTTTGGTAACAATGTATTTCCACCAAAAAAAGAGTTATTACCTGTTTACCTGTACCACATTGGACATAGCTGTTGGAAAGCTGCTTGGTAAAAGAATGAAGGTCCTCACAGACACCAGGCTGAACATGAACCAGCAATGTGCACCTGCTGCAAGAAAGGTAAATGGTGTCCTTAACTGCATTAGGAAAAGTGTTACCAGCAGGTCCTTCCCCTTTATTCAGCACTGGTGGGACCATACCTGAGTGCAGTGTTCAGTTCTGGGCTCCTCAGAAGAGGAGAGACATGGACATACTGGAGAGGGTTCAGTGGGGAGCCACAGGGATGATGAAGAGACTGGAGCATCTCTCATGTAAGGACAGGCTGAAAGACCCAGGACTGTCCAGTGTGGAGAAGAAAAAGCTCAGGGATTCTTATTAATAAGTATAAATACCTGAAGGGAGGTTGTAAAGAAGACGACGCCAGACTCTTCCCATTTGTGCCCAGTGACAGGGCCAGAGGCAATGAGCACAAATTGAAACACAGGAGGTTCCCTCCAAACATCAGGAAACACTTTTTTACTGTAAGGGTAACTGAGCACTGGCACAGGTTCCTCAGGACGTCTGTGGAGTTGTCTCCATCCTTGGAGATACTCAGGGACTGTCTGGACATGGTTCTGGACACCAGGCTTGAGCAGGGGGCTTGAACCACATGACCTGCAGAGGTCCCTTCCAACCTTAGCCAATTATTTGATTCTGGAGTTCTGTGATTTTTTTTACTGAAAAGAGTAATCATACTTCTGTGTATACCCAATATGAATTTCCCCCAAAGTTACTCACACAACACATATTAGTAGTAATTTCCATGGCAGTAGGAAACACTTGAACCAAGACTATATGCAAGCTTTGACCACATTCCATTGTCTTATCCAAAATTAGAGTTTAACAAAGTCTAGGTAGGTTTGGAACATCTTATGTTAAAATTTTAAGTTTAAAAAAATCAGGTATATACTAAAGAAGTTAAAATATGAGTTCCATCAAAGAATCATTTTGCTACATCACTATCCTGTCTGAATGCAAACCTCTGTCTTCCTGAAGACAGAATAAATGTATATATAGCTGAATTTCAGTATCACTGTATTTGATGGAACACAGAACTTCAAAAAACCGTTCAAATCTGCATGAAGCATGAAAAGCCACTCCTGGCACATATTCACAAACAAGGAGAAATTCTTGAACTTAATTCAGTAGAAACTTGTAAAACAGAAAAAATTTCAGATCTCCATCACCTTTAAATGAAGTTATACAGACAAAATATTAAGCTGTAAAGAAAATTTTAAAATCACCTTAATTTCCTCAGATCAAAGGGTTCCACTTAAAATCAGGAAATCATAGCTTGGAGGGATGGTGGAAGTTTGCTGGCAGTTAGACTCTGTTACCACCAAAGGAAAAGTTAAGGCAAAGTCATAAAAATATCTCAATAAGAAGAGCTATTTATTATGTCTCGGACAGATGAAGAAATGCTCAGAAGTCGTAGTGCTTTTTTGAGTCTCTCCTCTTCCATGATGGATTACACTGTCTAGGTGGAATGGCATTATATCCCAGATAAAAATATACCTGACTGAAAGTCTGAGTTTTAAATTTGAAAGTTTAAACTTACCCTAAACTAAACAAAACTAAACTAAACTTAAAACCAGCAGCTTAGAAAGAAAGTTTCAATGCTTTGATTTTCACAGGAATTTCCACTGTGAGAGGTAGGAAATTGTACAAGTTTTGACAGCTTATTTTTTGAAAAGCATGAATTTATATAGTTTATATTATTTAAGAGCAAGTGGAATAGCAAAATGAAATATATAAACCTTCACATAATACAGCACGATAGAAAGTAGTGGTAAAATATAAAATGCAACATCTTTTGAAACAAAGTGTGGAAATAAACAAAAAGTAGTCTATATTTCACCTAAAACATAAATAGGCTTTGCTGACTCTTTAAAATTAAATTATTCTGACTGTTTTTCAAAGTGAGATATCACTGGAACCAATACACTTGTACAGAGCAGTTTGATGAATCCAGACTTCTTGCAGCAAGGTTCTTCTCTCCTGTTGCTCTTTCATGGGAATCATACTGTTGATATTTATGTATCAGGATAATTTATAAGGTGTTGATTGAGTTTAAGTAAGCCAAATTGCAAGACTTTTCTCAGTCATAATTCCCAATGAAGCTAGCAGGAGTTCTGTTCAAATTGAGGTGAGAAGCCTGATCCAACATAATGAAGTTTTAATGATTCAATGGAATTTGCAAAAGGGTCCTAATAAAACCCAACAAAAAAAAAAGTTGTTAGTTGGTTTGCTGCTGTTAAATGTCACCACAATACTTAAGAGGTGGAAAAGCTTTTCAGTTTGGAAGGAATCACTTTTAAAAAAGAATAACGATGAGGGAACTTAGCAAAATGCCAGCAAGGTAAATGACTGCTATATTTGTAAAATAAATCTGTCCCCTGCAAATCTTCAACGTTCCCTTTGTAGATCAGTATACAGCCTGCACTTTAATTGCATTTAAGTCTGCTCATGTGGAAGTTAAGAGACCTGCCCTAGCAAAATGGTGTTCTGTAAGGAGAAATAATTATATAATTAAATGTGATTTTCCTGTATTTTCTTCTCAATGTGTTTGTCTGCCAATGTTTTGCTCTCCCTTTCCTTCCATTATATCCCTTGCAACAGAGATGAAGCAGCCTTGGTTTCCAGCGAAATGGAAGGACAGCAGCAGGTCCACAGGAAGAATTCAAGATGCTTGCCATAAACCATCTACCACATACAGCAAACCAGGATTTTTTCCAGGATTATTCAGAGCCAATGCAAGCCTGCAACATACAGTGAAACGCTTGTCTTGAACACCCTACAGTGATTTTAATGGAGGAGCAGTTGTTCACAAGTATGTGGAACTCCTCCTTTTTTTTTTTCTTTAAATCTTTTCCTTAGTTTTGTTACAGGAACTAAACTTATTAAAAAATTAGAGGTTATCCACTTTAAAAGTACCTTCATCACTGACAAGAATAAAATGTTTTATGAAAACTTCAGATATGATTTAAGCCTACAAAATGATTCTAGTGAAACCACAATGTATATCTTGTATGACTTCAGTTTCAAAAGCACAGCTTCAAGAATTACATAGAGTTTGTCCAAAGTTTCAGAGACACCAGGGAACCACAAACATATTGTCACTGGTTTGATTTGTGGGTTTGAGATCTCACATATTTTATGTTTTATGAATTTTTTTTAATTGTTAAAAAAAATCAAACCAATGAGAAATAATAACACTAAGCATAATTTAATTTTTGTGAAACATAAGTTAGCATTAAAATGTGAAATACATAGTTTTAAAACAAAACTTATATTTGTATAAGAAAATCTAGGCTCTTGAAGATTAAGTACTTGTCTCTGATAGTTTTGATTCTACTTGGGCAAAACGAGAAAATGTGGCTAAATATTGCTCTCAAGTTCGGCTCACATGACTGTAAAATCCAATGTACATCAGCTAAATATATATCTGAAGGAAAAGCTGTGGAGTAGAGATTTGGTCATTCCTTCCGTAACAGTCCCAGAATATGTAAATTATTGAATTAATCCCTTAAAATACAATTACACGTAAAACAATTTTTTGTCTAAGTAAGAGCAAAATATTTGATTTATATGACAGTGTTTTACTGGCTGACCATTTCATGTAACAGATATACTCCTTAATTCTACACAAACTTATGCCTATGTTAACACTGAAGCAGACAAATACAGTCCTTGAGATCAAAGGTACAACACAGGCTGGAACTCCCGGTACTTTGAAGAGTAATAAAAGCTCTGGGTCTGGGTTTTTTTTTAATTTCCAAATGTGAAATCCCTTGTACTTTTTACCCAAGAGAATGCATGTGTTTGGATCTGCAGAGAATCTCAGATAACACCATGAAGCAGCGTGTTGCCACCTGTTTGGATGGACCACCCAACAGAACACCACTGTGGGCCCGTGGATGACCCTGTTCTCCCCCTCAGCGTTCTGTGTGACAAGATACAAGCAGGAGCTGAGGAAAAAAAAAGCCCAGGGCCTATCCACAACTTTACTTATCCACGACAACATGTGCAATTGTCTTCCTGGATGTTCTCATCCTACACTTTTTTTCATCTTGAGGTGTGCAGAATGGAGCCCCCAAGCTGTTTCGGGGGAGGGGTCCCGAAGCCAGGACTGAAACCTCACACCATGCTGTACCCTCAGATTTCCTTCTACCTGAGTTCCACCACCAACATGCATGAATGCAGTTAAACAAATGTTCACTCCAATACTGGAAAGGGATTTTAGGCAGGAAAGAGAAATATAGACATACACCATGTGCCAGCAACCTCTGCAGAGACTTACCGTGGTGAAGGCTTTAAAATTCTCTGCATACAAACAGTTAATCACCACAACCATTTAAAATGTCAGTGGAAAAAGAAATGGTTTCCAAGAGCATATAACTGCCCAGATAGCTTTCATCAGCCCAGCCACATGAAAGACCCAGAGGCAACTGCAAAGCCACCATCAATACAAATGCCTGTGGAGTCCTCTCTGGTGCCAGATCCTGCTGCTTTGGCTATAAACAATATCTCCTGTAGTGCTGCATCTAGGATCTCTGGCTGCCAATCAAGCAGGAAGAGAAGGAGAAGGAAGAACTGTCTAATGCACTTGAGTAAATGTACTATTGCCATTAAGTGCTATATTTTATACCTTTGTGGTGTAAGTGGTTTTGCAAAAGAGCAAACCCCCAAAATGTTAAAAACTCATTGCAGAGAAAATGTAGTGGCAGCTTTGATGCTTAATTTCTATGAATATGAACATTTTTATAGACTTCAGTCTCCCCACAAAACATTAGGCTAATGGACACTGGGCAATTCTTCTTAAGTAACTTTATGGTCAGTCATTCTTGCATGTTTGGGTCAATCCGGGTGATGCTCATAGTGAGCAGCAAAGAGCAGACGGTGTTTGCAACAAGCATCCCTCCTCCTCATTGGTCCTGACTCAGGTGCTCCCACTGAGAGCAGGCTTTATATGCTGAAAGCAGCCAGGCAAGCCATGGCTTTAGGCTGCACACACAGCTCTCGCCCTTAGCACTGCTGTAATTCTGCACCTGTGTCTGAAGCAGCTCATTTCGTTTCACTGTGAACAAGGCTAAACATGATGTCCAAACTGGGAATATCTGATTTTGGTGTCCTTTCTTGGCTGGTGTCTGGTCTGTCTCTTGGATTAGGCTCATGTAATGGCTCAGATTATCATGAGACTCAACCCAGTCATTGTATTTGTGTTCATTGTCAACCCAGGATACAATCAATTTCAAAAAAGCAGACTAGGCTCCAGCCTGCAAACAAAAATTCTCTAGTTTTTATTAGGGTTCACATTTAGCACAGTGGCAGAGATGCCACTTCCACAAACCCAGCTGAATAAGAAAGGAGTGACAGACTGCAATCCTGGATATCTAGTCTATAATTACTCTGTATTTATTTAGACATGTCAGCAATAGCATCTTCATCAAGGGCTAATTGCCCCTTCAGTTTTATGCTAGTAATTGACTGCAAGCCCAGAAGTGCAGGCAGAAGGAAAAAAAAAATAGAGAGAGAAAAAAAGTCCACTGAAAGCTAAATATAAAACTTATCTATGAAAGCTCTGGTATTACTTAGATAAAAATGAAGCTATGAATAATTATTGCTGTCAAACTTCTACTAATGAAAAAAATGTCCACTACAAATGTATTCAACAATTTCAGATTGTGGCTGAAGTCATAGTTTAACCATGTTGCGCTTTCCTCACTTAGCTGTAAGCTTTTCTTCCAAATTGAACCAACTCTTCATTTATAGTTAGATGCTAATATTTTAGGCAAACAATTGAACTCAATTTGCGATGCTGAATTTATTGCACGTTATAGAAAAGCTCAGAACCTACTGGCAGTACACAATTAAACAGCACATTGAGTTTCTTTCTCTTTATTTCTTTCTTTTTTCATTCTTTCTTTCTTTCTTTTTCTTTCTCTCTCTCTTTCTCTTTCTTTTTCACTTTAAGTGACTAGCTAAACAGAACAATTAGAACTTTTCTGTAAATTCTTCAATAGGTCACCAGAATGTAGAAATAAATGCTGTAAGAGTATTTCAGATTTTTTCCAAAATCCTCTTAAAATTATAAGTATATATTTCTAATATATTATATTAAATATACAAAACATATACAGATAAATTATATTAGCAAGGAGTTGATCAATGAGTTGATTTTTTCTCTGAATTCCAAGGTCCCATCAGTTCTCTACTGAGGTGATATTACTGAAGGACAGATATTTACTTTAGAATTACAAGTAAAATGAAATTTAGATTCAGTATGTTCCGTGTTATTTCTGTATCAAATAGATATTGCACAGTTCAAAATCAAGTGTAATGTACTACTAAAATGGCATAGGTGATTAATATTGGAGACTGGTTAATGCAAAAAAATGTTAGCTCTGCCTATAGAGGATTATACTGTGAGACATTTGTTTTATTTTTATCAATTAGCTTAATCTTTGGTTTGAATCCTACACCCTCTGGCATCAAGAAGATGCTTGGTTGTTGTTTTTTTTTTTTTTTTCTTTAAACAAAGGATTATTCTTTCTCAAAAGGGGATTGTCTAGTTCTTTTATTGTTTTATGTCACACAGGGGAAAAATGCTTTTGAGGCATTACCTCTGAATTTAGCAGGGACGAGAGTTTACTGCTATATAATCATTAGTCAATGCAGTAGCTGAAACCTTAAACAAAAGAAAACAAACTACAAACAGGCAAGCATCCCCTAAAGGCACATCAGAACACCAGAGAGAGGAAGCATGGATTTCAAACACGGCTGCCCAAGCATGTGCTAAATATTGCCGCTCCTGACTTTAAACAGCACACTAAGGAATACAACATCACCTTCTAGTCTTTGAAACAATACTAGGAAGCTAGAGAAAAAGAATTGAAAGGGTTTAGAAAATGTATGTTACTTCTACCCATTCCTTTATTTTGAGGCTTCATGAAAATTATATCTCCAAGCCAATAAAATCTTTCAATATAAGGGAACCCCACCATAAAGCTATCAGAAAGATAGGATTAGACCTCAAATGTCTTTTTTCATGATGTGCACTTCACCAAAGCAAGCAAACTGCCTGATCCTTGTGAATTGTCTCTGACAATTACTGCTCATACTGTAGTTGTGAGTCAGAAGAAAGCTTCAGAAAGATTTTTACCATGGCTGTGCAATTGCATGTACAAACAATCACCAGGGCCACATTTGCTTTCATATGGGTGATCACCAGCCTGGGGTAACTGTAAGTACTTGGAAGGAGCTAATTAGAGAACTGTATTTCATCCTGATATATGGCCAAATACTATACAAATAAGATGTACAGTGAAAAGCATCTAATTTATGCTACTTGTGAAAAAGGAGGGTGATGCCTCTAACACAAATGAGAAACATTAAATACATTCTACTTTCTTAATTTCTTTCTACTGGCATATTAACTATGAATTTAGAATATATTGTTGGAGTTATTCAAGACAGTGATTGCTTCATTAATTTAAGTATTAGTCAACTTATAATAAATTGTAGGTCACTGATTTGAATACAATGTACATCTGTAATGAACTGAGACTGGATCCAGCCCACTCTGCAGAATCATTTTGACAATTTAAGGTTTCAAGCAGGAGTCCAAAATACACCATCTGATGATTGTTTAATGATGTCTACATCTTGAGCTCCTCTATAAAGATGGGTGTCCAGCATGCATAAGCTCCAGTCTGTAAGTAATTGACTGGAAAAAAAGGTCTCTGTCACAGTTCATCTCCCCAGGTGAACTGGGATCCGTTGAAGGATGCTGGTGTAGGGAGGGGCTCTCCGATACTGAGTACTTTATACGCTTTTGGAACCCAAGGATCCAGAACTGCTGCTTCAGTTTGCAAGATTGAACCTCACCATTTGATTTTTTTGTAATAACAAGATTATTTGCAGGAGTCACTGGGAAAACAGAGAAGACACAGAGGAGGCACTCACAGGAGTTTATGGGAGTCAGATGCAGAGCAATAAACTGATTCCAAGAAAAATTACGAATTTAACATGTCAAGAAAGGAAAAGTTCCAGGAAAGGATGACAGTTTCAGAAAGAGCAGGTGTCAGTCAGGTCTTTAGAAAGAGTTTTTCTGTGTTTGGTCTTCAGCTGTTTTTGTGAAAATGTGGAAGGACAAATAGAAGCTGGATGAGGTTTTTTCCAGGGACAGCTCCATGAGGCAAATGAGATATTTTGCCATATTTTATTCCTCAGATTGATTATTTCTGACAAAAGCATGACCTCATAGAATGAGCTCTAGACTCACTTCCAAATCTTATGACCACATAAAATTAACAGAAAGCAGAGGAAACTTCCCTCAGGGACAGATGCTTTTCCCAGTGTCACAGCGCTGTGATTGCATGGGAGCTGCCATGCTGGGTCCTCTTTTCCATCACTGATGCTGGAGCTTCCCCTCAAGCCAAACCTGTCCTCTACTTGCAACAGCTTCAAAGTTTCTGCAGTAGGACATAGTTTCAGTGGGACAGCAGAGCAAAAGGCAAAAAGCAGACCATCTCTTTTTCCACATAAAAGACATGGGACTGACAGAAACCTCTCCATTAGGTAATGAAAGAAAGGCTCTACCCAAGTCACTTGATGGTTGACACTGCTCTCAGTACTAATAAAGAACAAATGCTTCCTTATATGGTCAGATTTTAATATAAGGCTTTGGCCTAACCTAGGTGTTATTAAAAACACAATCCTTGAAAAATGTACTTTTTAAAGGTATTTTGAAAGTCTCATTTGCCAGAAATGCACTAAAGATGATACAAACCATATGCTTTATTACAGCCTTGGAAAACAGACCCTTTCATTGGATAATGATGTGGGATGAGAGATATTTCATCTTTCATACATTTATTTGACAATGATGAATTTAATTCATTCTATCACATTGAATGATACATTTATATTCAGTATGTAGTTTAAAATTTCATAAATGATTAAAGTCTTTGCCGTTTTAATTATAATATGAAGAGAGCAGCTAGAACTTATTTGCAGAGAATAATGTGCAAGTCAATAAATTTGGTAAGTTCTCCTGACAACATATAAATGATGACTTTAGTTGCCTGACTACCTGTGGAAGACAGCGTGATAACGACAATCCGTGTGTTTCTTTTCCAGCAGAGTGAAGCCGGAGTCTGCTCACTTCCTAACTTCACCAACCTCCTTTCAGCAACTGGTAGCAAACAATTCACAGAGCTTTAAAAGTTGTTCTGTACTCCTGCACCAATGAAAAAGGTCAGCTGGCAAAGCAGAGGACTGCAGACGGCTATCATCTACCGAGCCAGGAGCTGTAATTTACCTCACCCAGGTAAAGAAGAAGATTCTTCACCCTGGGAGAATCAATAAGGGCTCTGAATAAACAAGGCAAGTAGCTTTTGACCTAGCTTTGCACTATGCAGACAATAGTTTAGCTTTCTTCATGCTCACCCCTCACCTGTTTGAATCACAGAGACCACACCTAGTTAATCACTTGCACTAAATGCCAAACCAAAAGCCTAATGCGAAGGTTTCATTGACTTCTTTTGGCTTTGGATGAGACCCACATGCATCAGCCACTACAAGGGGACTATCCAAGATCCAGTAGTGACTTTAGTACCTGTCCACAAGGAACTGAACCAGTATCACACAAGTCAGACAAAAATCGTAGGTCTGTTACTGTCTCTTCATGCTCTTTGGCTTAGGCATTGCAAAAGTATGGGAAGGAACTTTGGATAACTTCATGCAACTGAATATACTCTCCTCCAGTCCATACAGAATAATTGAAGAGAAAAACAGTTGATGAGCTGACCTTCACAGTTTTCTTCCTTACCATTTGGAATACACTAGAACCTAATTTATTTTATTTATGGTCTTTTTTGGCGTAAGAAACTTGCACAAAATCATGACACTCAGAGTCTTTATTTTAGACAGAGAAATATTCATAATCTTCTCAAGTTTGAAACTGCATAAAAACTGAGCAAAGTGATATTTTTTTCCCCTTATCCTAATTACAAACAATCAAATAACTAACAAGGTAACCCCACAAATAAAGCAAATTTGATCAAATTTTGTTGAAAAAGAAAAATGCCTTTAGACTGGGGAGTCATATGCCAAAGTACAGCCCAGAGCAGGTTAAACCAAAGGAATCAGAAAGTCTTCTGGAAAAGGAGGGCATATAATGGAAACGACAACAGACCTTTAACTATAGCAGTGCTGCTGGGTGCCTCTATAATGAACTGAAACCTACAATCTCCTAGGGTTAATAAGACACCTGTCTTGAAACTAGCAGTCATATTGGTTTTCCAAGCCTGCCACAATACTTAAAGTCTTGATGAAGTTCTTACTGTGCCAAAGGAACTTACTAACAAAGCCACTGAGTCAATTTAACCTAGTGAAACTGGACCCTGTAGACTGGGTTATCAGAGTTTTGTGTTGAGATAATTACAGCACTAAAGAGAGCATATGGGCTGTCAAGGCTGGCACATGGCCTGCGCCAGCTGTTACCTGGGTGCTTTGGAAAATCTACTGAACAGCATTTTGGACACAGAACAGCTATATGTAAGTTTTCCAAGATATCTAGTGGGAAATCCTCATAATAAATTTATTTTTTATATGGGGAAGGATTACACCCAATAACATGACTGCAAGAAGTACAACCTTAAACTTCAAAAGGAAACTACCAGAGGAAAACAATTTTGCATGGTAGTGAAGCGTACCAATAGCAAGCTTCACTTTGCTATAGAAAGTAAACTATTCAAGAAATTGGTTTTTGTATAGCCCAGCTGAAAGCAATACTGAAATACACCTATTTAGAAACTTTTCTAGAAACATGCCTCTGAGTCAATGGGATTTATCCTATTATTCTTGGTATTGCTACTCCATGAAAAATGTCTTCCAAATGCAATGTCATAGCTAATCAATTACTAACAACAGTTTTTATTGATTAGCTGTGATGCTCTTACAGGGCCTGCCTTTATGAGGTAATATCAACCAAGGAAAACATTTCAAATAGGATGTATCCAATGAGTTAGAGGGAAAATTTAAAGAAAAATCGAACAGAAACCTGCCCAGACAGAATACAAGAAATGTTAAGAACACACACCAAAATTTCATAACATGTGAGGACTAGAAATTATGATAATTGGATCCAAGAGGATTATAGTAAATTATATCAATTATTTAGATAAGTAGACTTAATTACCCAAACCAAACTTCCTAAGATGCAAGGTCATTCTAACTATGCCTGCAGTACTTGCAATATCTGTGATCTGAGAGAAAGACTGGGACACATGGAGACTGACAAGCCATGAGGGACCCAATGCTTAATTTCCAAAATCTGACCAGACGCATCAGAGTTTTGTGTGCAAAATCTGCTTGCCATTGCTATGGCTGGGGTTAGTGGTGCTGCACTGCTCTAAAGCCCCCTGCAAGATCCCAATTCTTAGTTTCTCAAACCAAATTAAACTTAGAAAGTTGAGGTAATGAAGCTCCAGCTTCAGTTTCAAGTCACCTTAAAGGGGAAAAACACAGATTCATTCCTCTGACATCATTACCTTCATGGACCTAATGCAAATATATCACTATTTGTTTCACATAATTCAATTTCATGTCTTCATGAATCTCTTGAGAAATTAATGGATGGAAAATTTAAGATTTACTATCTCTTTGAACGTGTCATTCAGTAGGAACATAGTTAACCCTTATTTTCTGCTTTTCTGACTCAAAAATGTAACAATTTCATTGTTTTTGAAGAAGAGATTGTAATTAGTTAGTTCAATTAATAATTTTATGCATTCTGAATTTTTTAACTTTGTTGATCTGTATCGGCATTAGTAATGCATAGAAAAGCTGAAGTACCAACAATACTGGTCCCATATTTTTTTCAAAGCAAAATCTGCCTTATTTTAGCTCTCTAAACCCCTATTTGATCGAAAAGGAATGTGGTTTGGAGTTGAAAAATTCAGTTATTAGATTTAAATTTTTTAAGCCCTGTCCCTAAAAACGTTAGGAAATCCATTTGTATTACCTCAAAGTAAGTGCATTACTGCATTATATTTTGCAAGCTTTAGCAAACAAAAAAAAAATTCCCCCAGAAGAATCTTAATTCTTACCTATGGAAAACATTAAACTGCTAAGTGCTAACAACTGGAATTAGTCCTTAAATCTCTAATGAGAATAATAAAACATGAGTGCAGTTTGTGCTGTAACTTGATAAGGCCTGAATTTACTTGCTGTTAGTAAAAGTTCCTGATCCAGCAGTATGGCGTTTTACTCCCTGAGGTACAGGAAACAATATCTGTCCTTTAGGAGCATCCTCTGTGGTAAGCACTTCTTATCAGGGCTATCAAAGGACTAAGATAGCAGTGTAATATCTAGTAACAGCAGCTTTATGAGCAGATCCATTACTGATTTAAATCAATCTAAAGCAGGTAGTTCTGATTAACCCATTCAGAACAAAGCTGACCTCCTCGCAGGATTATTTCTTCTGAAAGTAATGCAAGCTGTTTCTATGCTACCAGATGTGACATGCACTGAATCCAAGTAGCAGCAGCAGCAAATGTGGACAAAATACAACAATGCCACAAGACACTTAAAAAAAATGATAATCCTTGTATTAAAACCTTGTCACTCTGCAAAGATATAATACTTTGCAGTAGTAAAATCTAATATTCTTGAAAATTCTGATTTGAACTAAACTAGGATACTGTATGCAGAAGGAATTAGTTTAATTGAGCCTGTCTAAAATCATCTTGCTCTCGATTTGTCTGAAAAACTATATATTTACAAAAGTCAACATTTAAATACTGTTGACCAACATTTTCTGTCAAAATACTTATTGGAAGGCAGTCTTCAGATTCTATTTGCCTGTAAAGCTATTTTTATTCTTTGCATTGGAAAATGTAATTTTAACTTTTCTTGAATTTCCTTAAGTAAAATGAAAATATTGTTATCAGCCAGAAGTTTATCAAGTCACAGTTATTTTAATTTCTGGTGTTTTAACTTTATATCAATGGAGATTCCCTCCCAAGTTTTAATTAAAAATCCTTAAAAACATTGCTTCTATTTTTTCGTATGCCTTAAGAAGTAAGGGGGTTAGATACAGTTTTTAAACATTCCAAATGTAATTCATTTAAATGATGATTTGCTAATTTGGCCAGTAATTAGATAACAGAGGTCTCTAAGCATTACTTTTTGATTAGTGTTTAGAAAGACAAAAAACCCAGTGCACTCAGTTTGACACAGCTGGGAAATGCCAACCCACTCCGGGCCAGGAGAGGCCCACCAGACAAACACGGTGCTTCCAGAGACTGGGAGAGCACATAAACAATGCACATTGTCAACACCCTCTCACGGCCTCCTAACTTCAGCTCAAGCACTTGTACGTACTAAATGGTCACCTTCACAACTATCCTGGGCCTGATCCTGCTCTTTCCAAAGTCAGTCTGAGCTAAATTATTGATTGCAGCAGTCAGTCCCTCGTGTCTTAGGAGTTAATGGGATCGAAGTGACATATAATCAGCATGCGTAATTTGAGGAGCTCGAACTTCTTGGATTCCCTCGTGACTTATTTTGGAGACGTTGCCTTTATTTCTGAACTATCCCTCTGAATAATAATAAGAAAGAAAAAGAAATTTGGATTCTAGCAAACAAGCCACTTGTTTCTCATCCCAATTTTCTCGGAGCTTGTTTGGAGTCTGACCTTGTAATCTTCCCATAACCCTTCCCCGGTGATATACTTTCCTACCCTTAGTCTAAATCCACTCCCTACAGAAATAATAAAAATCTTGGATAGGGTAAACACATGCAAAAACTCAGCATTTCTGTTTCTGTCTGCATTACAAAGGTTCACAGACCAAATGAAAACCCTTACACATATGAACTATTTTAATTAGTGTAATTTAGTATTCTCCACAAATGCAAAAGGTTACATTCTTTCTGATTCTGTGATTTAAACATTTGCTATTAACCTGTGTAATTTTAGTTCAGCAAATGCTTTCACAGTACTTTATGCAAACGTGAACTCTTTGAGATAACAAAATCAACATGAATTTTGTATTAGAAATATATTGCAACATTAATAAAACAAAACAGTGTATTTTCTTATGATAAGATAGTTTAAAGAAACAGGTTTATTTTCAAGATTCATGCCATACAGGCGACAAACTATTTATTTACTCCTGCCTTTACTGGTAGCTGTATATTTCTTATTAGATAATAAATTTGATCTTCCAAACTATTTTGCTTGAGCATCAGAAAATATCCAAGTGCTAAAGGGAGAGATAGCACCTGAAAATATGCTGCTGAAGTTCTCTCTCTTGATAGCACTGGAAGCTGTTCGGTAACTTGATCAATTTCTTGCATCTACAGAATATTGCCTTTTAAGGCTGGTATGGGAGAGAAATATCAAAACGGGCTGAGATATTTTCATTGCTTCAGAAAGAGATGAAATTAAAAAGCTCTACCTTCAGTACATTTTCAAAAAAATCTTAAAAAGGAGAAAAATCCTTTTTTTCTTCTATCTGATTCAGGAATAAAATTTATGCTCTTTATATCACATACTGTTTTAACAATTTCAAAATGAAAGCTAAAACCAGGCCCAGAGCAATGGAATATAGTTTTTGAGAGTGTCAAATTATCCTCAATAGCCATTTTTTAAATAAAATATGAAATCTTGAAGCAGACAGCAAAGAATTGTATTGAGGGCAAAATCTTTCACTGAGACATAAATTTAAAGAACCCACATCCCTGAATCTTAAAAAAACACAGGAATATTGTTTTTTAATTGCCACAGAATGCATATGTCAGTAGTATGAATGACTTTCAGGTGTCAGTTTTAACAAAAGTTCCTCTACATTTATTTCTTTAAACACACTGCCATTTGGTAGGTCTGCAGACCTACAGGAACAGAAGAACAGTAGTATTTGTACAGGCTTTTTGTTCCAGGCTGTAAATGTAATCCTGCATGTCAAGGTTACCAAGAGGGAGGAAGGCATTATCATTGTTTTTTCAGTCTGACTGTCCCATTTAGGTGATGTACATACTCTGAGCAAATTAATTGCTTTGAATTTTACTTATATTTATTAACCGAGATTAGGAAAGGCAGTAAAACACTATATCAAAACATTACGGAGAAAACAACCAGAATCAATCTTTTTCGTTTGTCACAGGCAGCACTTATTTAAATCTAAAATATGTTCTTTGCTGTCCTTGGTCTATTCTGGTAGATAATAGCTTGTACCAAATATAGGGCTGCAGAATCCTCTCTTCTTTTTGAACATAAAAAACCGAGAAACAAAAAAAAAAAAAAAAAAAAAAAAGACATATCAAACTTCTAATAATAGAAGGAGAACAACAACAAAAAAGCCCCACCAAGACCCTGTAGTCTGTTAGATCTCTCCTTCTTAGCTAACTAGATTTTATTTCCATTTTCAAAAATCCTAAGTGCCTTATTTTTGCAGGGCTGCTTCCAGAATTTAATCACTGTGCCCCATCATTCAGACATTTATTGGGGGGCAAACCCTGCAATAACAAGAAATTCAGAAGGGCCTTGTAAAGAGAAAAAGTCAAAATTGCTAAGTAATACTGTGCATTATAACTCTCTAAATAAGGCAGCTACACATCACATTTCTCATTCAGACAATTGTGCAAGAAAAGCATTACCTGACTGTAATCATTTAGACTCAGAAATTAATTTAAAACAGACATGCTTGCATGTATCCAACACTGATTCGGTCTCCCCAGGTTTTGAAAGTTTGGTATCTGAAACACTGCAACACCATCGCCTGCTGATTATTATTTTTTAAACAAAGTAATACTGAATCTCCCACACAGGAAGGAAGATAAGTAACAATATAGTGCAGGCTCCAAGTTAAATCTGGTTCAGACAGCGTAATAATGATGTCATTAAGGCTCCGAGCTGAATGGGAATCAGACAGTACCATAGTACAGCTGCAGACATAAATCTGAAAGAACTTTTTTGGCTACATTCTCAGACTTACCTTGAAAGATATTTAGGAGCTCCAGCAATGTGAGTTGAAAGAAATGTTCTCAAAGGGAGGTTTGCAGACTGAAGAACCTGTGTAGGCCTTCTTCTGTGGCACAGGAAGGAACATTTTGTTAAATGAATAAACTAAGAGAAATAATTTCAGAAGAAGTGCAAACCAGAAAACAAATAAACCTTAATACTACCACAAATAAATGAGACTAAGGCAATTGTGGGACTGCTCAAAGCCTTTTTGCCTTGCTGAATGAAAGCAATCCCTAAGACTGAATGGGTAATGAGATCCTGGCTCCTGAGATTTTAGCTTTCTTAATCATGTTCATAATTAATTCAAGAACATTGATAATTTCATTACATTCTTTTTGTCTTATCAATAAATGATGTGCCTGCACTTTTGGTCCTGTGTACAGGGAGAAAGGAGATGCTTTGGGTAATATTGCACCAGGAATTGTATATGTATAAATGTATATATACATGCATATATATATAATCTATATGACCCAAAATAGGGATGTGGTAGTTATTATCCATAACCAGGCCTCTATTATCAGAATATGATGGCAAGCAGTTACAAATAATTAATAAGCTTTTTATGCAGAAATGAAAAACCCTTTAAAGAAAAATATGCTGCAAATAGAATTCCTGTCTGAAAGATACGTACCTAAAAAAAATATATTTTCAGACATATTTAAGAATGGATTTCACATGAACTCAAACTACAAATATATTTTTAAAGCATCTCTATATAACTTGTTTTTAAAAAAAAAATCTTTTGAAGAAAAAACCCAACTTCAGCTCCTTTTCCTATTTGGAGAGATGTGCCCTTCTGTTTGTCCTTCCAAATGCATTTCCAGTATCAGCTTACATCTGACACCAAGCTATACTCACCCACTCATTTGAAACTGTCTGGGGCTTTTTACATTGTGGGGTTTTTTGGTGGTGTTTTTTTTGTTGGGTTTTTTTGTTTGTTTTTTGGGTTTTTTTTTAATGAAGACTGAAAGCTTTCTCTTTATCTAATAGTCAGTCAAATGGGAAGCATCCCTTTAGGATTTATTACCTGCTCTGTGTAGTCTACAACAAAGCAACAAATCAGTTTTGCTCCCTTTTTTGTTGTTGTTGCTTTAGAGGTATCATCGATTTTAGACAGCAGAGTCTGTAGAAGTGAAAGTTTCTGACTGGGAACAAATACTGCTGTGTTATTTGCTCTCACTTGTTCCTTATCTCATTCTGACATCAGTGAAACCATCCATGGAGAACGTTTCCCTGCACAAGAGAAAGCACCATAAATGGGTCGCAAACAGTTTAATAAGTGACTTCAAAACACAAGCTACACTCAGGAAATGTCTACCACCCTGTAGGAATCTCTGCATTCCAGCTGATTATCTTTTAAAAATAATAAAATCAGGCATTTCCTCCTTAAAAGCAGGTTAAATGTCAACTTAAGGACAAATATATTCCCCACCAAATGTTCTCATTTTCCACTCTGTTGACACCGGCTTGCTGGGGATGTTACTCCACTGAAGGTCTGGGTGGTTCAACTGGCCCGAGGTGGCTCTGAGCCAGCCCAGCATCTGACAGGTCACCGGGGTGCTACATGTTCCCCCATAAAGAAAGAACATTGATACATGTACAGAAAAAGGGTTTCCCTCCTGAGGATACTTATCCTGGCTAGGGAAGGAAAAACCCTGAATTTCATGCATGTGTCATGTTTTGGGGTCGTAAGTAGCCACACACATATCACTGCTACTGCTGAAAAAAGAGACCAAGGAGCAATCCCTGGTCCAAGGTCAAATGACACCAAGAGACTGCAGCCCATACTGCTCACAGATACTGCCTTGGAACAGGGGTGACTGGGGACACCTCAACCCAGGAGCCCAAAATACACCTACGGAGCACACCAGCAATTCAGCAGGGTGGACCAGGAGGGCACCAAACTTAGCCTGGTCTCCCAGCCTTCACTTCTCTTTTATGACTCTGATGTCCAAAGAGATGCTAAAAAGTCTGGTATTAAAGATCTAGAGCAACCCTAGAAATTAAGCAACTCAGGAGAATTGTCAAGCAGTTTTGCTTCTTTAAGGGGTTCCTCAAGGGATAGAGAAGGCAGAATAAAGGATCTACTACAGCATAAAAGTAAAACTTTCCCTCTTGAGGTTTCAAGCAATGATATATGAGGATAACAAGAGGTAAAATCAGGTAAACACAGATTATTTAGGATGTTTGATGTGTTTAACTGAAAAGACAGGCCCTGAAACATCCTTTGTAGTGTCCCTCCCAGATTACCAGCTTCTGTTCCTTGGGGCTGTAAAAACAAATCCAAATCGATTTAGGCAATCCAGATACTCTTATTCCCAGTGGAGAAAAGAGCGTCCAAGTCTTGAAGAAGCCTTTACCCCAATGCTCCTGAGCCTTCATGGCAATAGCCATAAACCAGATTATCTGAGTTGCCTCCTTGGGGTGGTTCATCTCCCCACTCACAGTGTAAAAAGACTCTGACTACAATCTCAGTTGAGGCATTTTAAGGGAATACCTGGAATTAGGTGGAATACAATTCCTGGATGCAATAAATTAAGAATACTGAATGCATTCAATTAAGTAGAAAACACTCCCCCTTCATCCTTGCTGTTTTCAGAGGGCAGAATTGAAGATAAGTAGGTTCAGATCCTGGATTTTGATTAGGTTGTTCTTGCTGTAGGTCAGTGTAATGCCTTCAGGTGTTATGAATCCAAGCCTTATTGCTGAGATCAGCAATTGTAATCCCTCTCAAATTCAGGGCAACATTTCTTTGAAGCAAGTCTGAACTATAAATAATGTGGAAATCTCTCTGAACTTGATTATAACTTTTACTGCAAGAGCTATTAACCAGATACTAAGCATCATTGGCTGGTCCATGGAGTTTTTTTTCAAGAGTAGTCTCAAAACTGAAGCTGTTTATGTGTTTGAAATACCTGACCCTTTTTTTAATCTAGTAATTTATATATAGTCTTAGGTTATCCATGCTTTATTCCTAATCTTTAAAATGTAAGTACTACTCCTTGAATTTGAAACTGTCTCATCAGAGCAGAAACCTTAAAATTTTCTAAGGGATTCGGAGAACCATCCTGAAATTCATGAGAAGAATCCGTGTCACAGTTACTGGGTAGTTACCAACATTTTTTCCTCAGATAAGCCATCTATAAATTCACAACAACAATTATAGTCATTATAGTCAAGCTTATAAAATTGCATTTTAAAACTAAATCTGCTCATATAAGCATGAGTAAAATTATGTGGGATTTGTAGAATGACCTGATTACACAAGAAAGAAGTCCAAAAAGAGCAACACAGAATCACTTAGCAAGGCAAGCTGTTGCCTGTGACAGTGATGTATGAGACATAGGTGATATATGTACTGGGTGGCTTTATCAGTAAATCATTGAGTTATTTACTTCCCTGAGGAACTGGGCCTGTCCCTGGAAAAGACTGCACTGTGAGATGCACCAGGGGGGAATTAATATTGGCAAAACAGTCAATTTTGATTTGTTCACACAAAAGAATCATAAAATATGATTTAATAAATAATACACTGCAGATGTACTGTCTCCTCTAAGTACCAGTGCTTTAAAATGGTAAAATCTGGATCTCCGTGTTGTTTCTCTCATTAACGTGAAAGGAAAAATCTCCACAAAATTGGTTTTAAATAAAGTATTTAGCCAACACATCCCTGGTAGGGTGCAAACAGTTGCACATTGAAAAATAAGAAGAACACAGAGTATGGAGCTCAGAAAGTGAAAAGATCTATTATCACTTCCTTTTCTATACACTGTGTATTAAAGGTAGAAGACAGTCTCTACCATTGGCAAGGAACAACCGTGAGGCCACTGCAGTTTCAGCCTTCTCCTACGGACCTTTGCTACAGGGCCATCCGTAGGGACTCCCAAGCACAGCAATGGACTGGGTGCTCCCCAGAAGCCCTCAGCTGGCAGAGCAGATATAAAAACAGCCCCCTGTGCCTTACCCCTTCCCAAGCTGCTGCCCTTGCATAGGCAGGAGCACCCCCGTGCTTTGCACCTGGGCTGCAGCACCTTGCCCTCAGACTCACTGCACGAATGTGCTGCACACGTGGTTGGACAGAGAGCTCACCTATCCTGGTGCTCAGCCTGACACTGATGTATAAGTCCCTTAGCTCCTTGTCTTGTAGCAATACTTTTGTGTCTGATTTTAACAAATCTGAGTTAAAACCGTGTAGACTGAAATACTACAGAATATGTACATGGTCAAAGTGGAAAATAAACAAAAAATAATCCATCATTGACACAAACACTATAAATATGACTACTCACTACATGAAAAATAAAGAAAAAGGCTTAAATGCTGTAAACAGTTGCTGTACAGAAAACAGCTCAGCATTACAGAGTATTATTGAAGTGTTTCTGCTAACATTAACACCATTTTCAGAAAAGCTCTACACAAATAAAGAAAAATCAGACACTAATTTTCAGAGTAATAAAAGCAGTGACAACTTTATCACTGGTAATGTGCAGAAAATGACTGTTGTGATGCATAGCATATTATGGCAGAAGTGCAAAGAAAATACTTTTTCCTCTTTAATTCCCCCACAGCATGGTCATTCATTGGAATTGCACCACATTTCCAGCACCACAAAGTGAATTTGCCTTATTCTGATTTGGGGCTGCTATTCATACATACTTTCTTTTTCTTCTGGTTATTATGTGAGAGCTTTGGAGGATCTCAGCCTAAAGCCTACACATTCCTAACGCTATATGCCAGCATTTTCAGATCAAAAGTGTGAAGTGCAATGGATATGGTACTCACCTTGGGCATGAAAACATGAGTGGACATTAAAGCATAGCCTGACTCAGAGTATTGACCAGAAGTGCAATAGCCAAGGAGTATCTGGTTACAAGTAGCATTGCTTAAGGCTTCATGCTAGTCCCAATAACATCTTAATTGTCATCCCAGACAATCAGGTGGAAAAAATCCTCAGCAAGTTCATTAATGACCTCAAGACTGGAAGCACAGTTATTATGCTGGAGGGCAGCTATCAGAGGGATCTCAACAAGCTAGAGAGAGGAGCTTAAGGAACTATCATAAAATTCAGTAAAGAAAACGGCTAAGTCCTGTTCCTGTGGCAGAATAACTCCATGAGATCTGTATAGAGTGCTGGCAAGCTCGAAAGCAGCTTTGTAAAAATAACCTAGATTCTGGAAGAAAGTACATTGAGCATTTGTCAAGCACCATGCTCTTGCAGAGATGTGGACCGAATGCATACTGAGCTGCATTGACAAAATTACAGCCAGCAAGTCAAAAGACATGATTATTCCTCACCATTAGACACCTCTCTGACTGCACCTGGAATAATCTTCAGCTTTGGACTTCCCAGTAAAAGAAAGATATTGACATATTGGACCAAGTCCAGCAAGGGACCAGCAAGATAGCTGAAGCCTTGGAGATGAAAATACAAGGAGGAGGCTGAGACAATTTACTCAGGCTGAGTAAACACAGCCCCAGGCAGCCTGAGGTAGCTAAACTGCATCGAGTGGGGACCAAAGCACCCCCTCCAGCTCGGGTTACTCTGCTGTTCTGTGAGCAGAAGGGAGTTGAAGAATATCATGACATATTCTAGACATAAAACCATAGTACATTCAGAAAGCACTCAAATCATGACCTGTACAGTCCCAGGTTTCCCATACTCTAAACTTGGGAGTGGTGGCTGAATTAGTGTAATCAGTTCCTTACAGTACTTCTGTCCATGCAAGTCCTACCACTGCCATTTTTTCATTAATCACTTTAAACTTCATGCAGAGAACAATGTTAATTGCATCAAAGCTTCAAAGCAACTGTAACACTTTTTCTCTCTCTAAACAGATGCTAAACCAACCATTACAATGTAAGGCATTAAATATACATATATTTATATATGCTATATACAGTAGTTCTCTTCTACTTGCTCTGACCAACTCAAATGCCATTTGCTTAAGTATTTTTAATACCAAAAATGATCAATTATTTCCAGGTCACAGCAGCCATGGTCACCAAAGGTTTGTAGAAATGAAAATGTTTTGAAGATCCTCTTTATACAGCATTATTTTATAAAGGGTTAAATATCATAAATATGTGACCTAGTCCCAAACATCTGCACTCTAACCTCCACTATTTGTTTCTTCTCCTAAACACAACTCCTTTTAGAGATTAGAGATACCTCTGGTTCTAGTAACAGTAGGAACACCATGCACTTTGCTTCTTCACATTACATACCGTGGAAATCCACTCATACTCACCATGTATAGATGTGAAAGAATGTAAAAAAGATGCATGTAAGTCACATACACCTGAGACAGAAGGACTCAACAGGTGAAGAAATTTATAAAATGCTTTTTATGCACAGGCAATATTTAAGCAGGCAAGAATAGATGTCATTGCAACTGTTTCAAGGAGCAGATGGGTAAGTACATTCATTGATAGTGACACAAAAGACAGACAGTAAGATCGGCCAACAGCCCATAAGAGCTGAAAATGATAAAAATAGAAGAAAGGCATGGAGATTACCAGAAGAGTAATTAGAAACACCAGGGAGAGAAAAATGTAGTTGTTGTGGAAATAACAGAAATTAGAACAGGAAAGATCTGCAATAGATAGAACTTGCTCTAAAAGCTATGATCATGGAAGATATTAAGCATTTGCATTTAAAAAAAAAATCTTCTGATGTAGCTGGAATAGTAGTATTCAGTTAAATACTCCTGAAACTGGAAGCTGAATTTACAGTAATTTACATTTTAAAAGAAAAAATAACACAAAAGGTCATAGGAAAGAGAATAAATTCCAAATGCTGTTTCATAACTTTGTACAAAATAATAAAGTGAGCTGTTTTTGATTGAATTTGAATTGACAGCAAAAAATTCTCATTTACCCTTATTTGATGCTTCATTGAGTGACTTGTGGTTCGTTACCAGCTTTCTCAATTGATACATCTCTTTGCAGCCAAATAATGGATAAGTGACACACACTATGAAATATGCATTTCACTAAGAAACTGCTTTCCACATCTTGAGAACCCTGGGTAGTATTTATGCTCGAAATTAAACCAAACACTAAGCATTGATTTTAATATGTTTAGATGAAATCAAATTGCCGTAACTGCATTAACACTGTGGAACATGCAGTAATCCATGTACTTTATGGGCTGATAAATCTGAAACTACAGTAAATGCATAATTATGCCATCAGTGATATCTGTTTCTGGTGCTTATTACTCAGATATCGTGCTATCTACAGCTTTATGCATGAAAGTAACACCAAGGAAGCAATTCATTTTTCTCACAAGTTACTGAATCAGTTTAAATCAAAAATCAATGGCATTAATCAACTACATTTGTAATTTCAAGGAACAGTCTTTTGCTTCCTTGCCTATGGAGCACTGACTGACTTTGAGGAAGTTTCCTGCATTAAATATTTGGAGAACTGCGAGTTTGTTGAACCCCTGCTCATTTCAGTTCTTAATGCTGTTGTTTTTCCCATGCATATTACCATGATTGTCTCAACTCTCCACGTTAGCCAGAGAAGCATTATTTTGATAATTTCCACTCCAGGACAAAATTTTTTTTAAAAACACAAAACCTCAGACTGCATATTGCTCAGATAACTACTGGTTCTAATTCTCATAGAAAAAGTTCAGATATGTTAAAGGAAGAAGAGAAAAAAGGAAGGAGGCAAGGCACAAAATGGGAGGAAAGAATGGCAACAGGGAGGAAAGGGAGAGAGGAGAAAGGGAGTCACCAAACCATTATTTCCAGAAAATGCCAGATAGGTAACTGCCGGGTTTGGATTTTCTTTCTTATTTCTGATGCTGTTAGAATTACTTTTTTGATTCATTGAAAAATGAGGAGAAAATATGAAATTATTTTGACAAATTGAAAAAAAATTTAGGTCATGGAGATTCTTGACAACTAGGAGAAAGGCAGTGTTTCTTCTAACCTCGGGAAGGAGAATCTAGGGAACAGAAGGCTGGTAAGACTCAAATCCTTCCCATTAAAAATGATGGAATGGATCTATCTGGAAACTACTTCCAAAAACATGAAAGACGGAAGGATGATTTGCATTAATCAGCATAGATTTATTAGAATGGAATCATGTTTGACCAAACTCATAGCCTGGCTTCCTTCCTTTCTTCCTTCCATCCTTCCTTCCTTCCTTCCTCTCTCTCTCTTTTCCTCACTGTCTTTTTTTCGCATTTTCTCCTTTTTTTTATTCTTTCTGCTTTTCTTTGCCACGAGGAAGATGAGCACTGCATTTGGAGATGACTGTCTTGCCTCATTATGGAGAG
This sequence comes from Daphoenositta chrysoptera, assembly GCA_013397915.1. Lineage (NCBI taxonomy): Eukaryota > Metazoa > Chordata > Aves > Passeriformes > Daphoenositta > Daphoenositta chrysoptera. Next base: position 272,403 of record VZRO01001441.1, on the reverse strand, counting down.
CTTAGATGATGTTTATCCAATTTTTACATAACTGACATGATACTCTTCATGTACAATATAGGCATCTGACAGCAAATGCACTTGCTGAAGTGCTTGTATGGTCAACAGAGAGAAATAGGCATTGTTATTCTGTGTTCATCTCATCCTGAAATAGATACATACATATGTTTAATTAAACTGCTCCATGGCAGTACTTTTCTTTTATTCTCATCGTGATTGCTCAGATACAGAGTGTAAAATACAAGTTTACACATTCTTAGATTTTTTTAATGTATAAGACAATATAAAAAAAAGAAAAAAAATTTGGTTTCTTTTCTTTCACTAGGCTGGTGAAACAGAAGTGTAGCTGAGTTATACCTGTTGGGAGACACTTTTACTACATGGTATTGGGGTTTTTTTACTGTAACATAAGCTATACTGTCATAAAAACTGCTATATAACTGTAGCTGCTTGAAGAGGTTTGACATCACTCCACTACCTCACCATAATTCAAGCCACAAAACTTGAGTACTGACAATGTTCAAGTACACCAATGCATTTTCCATTTAGTGCCAGGTTTGGTGATGAGATAAAAATCCGTAAGTTCACATGATTTGGTATGTTCTTGCTGTAGAAGAAGAGAGGTCATCCGCTGACGGATGCTTTTGATTAGCACATTTCAGTTTTGCATCAGATCCAGGAAGAACATATTAATATTTATCTTCAGATGACAATGTACACCCTTTCTTATCTAAAAGCCTGGCTGCTGTTGCTTCCTACCCTTTCCTACTGTCTGTAGAGAGAGCAAAGAACTATGCTTCCTCCCTAAGTGTCCAGCAAGGCTCCTGAAGGAATGCAGTTGTCAGTCCAGAGCGATATACTTTAGGCAACATAAAACATCCAACCAGATAGGATTCTGAACACCCAGAATTAACAGACTGTGGTCATTTTTCACACACTGAGTGTGTGGTGGTTCAGAGAACACAAGTTACAAAATTAATGTTTTACTGTCCAACCACTAAAGTAATTTTTTCAAACTGGGACTAAGGTGGCTAATTATTTTTGAAAGTTAATAATAAGATGTTTCATGCTTAATTGCATTGTGACTGTGCCTACAAGAGCCAGCTATTAATCAAGCTGTTATTATGTTCAATGCAGCACAAAGATAACATAATAGGATAGCCCTGGTTCTCTTTTTGCAAATGCCAGCAAATGGTATGACTTTTACCATTACTTCTCAAAATTTATGTCTAGATCAAATTAAATAGTTCTTCCCTCTCTTTTGCTGCTTATGGTCCTTGCTGCATAATTTCATGCTGTTTTGTTCTTGATTCTGAAACAAAAACAAATATGAAGAACAGTTCCACAAGGAATGGTACTGTAATTCTTTACTCCATTGCTGGAATTAACAAGATTTTTTTAAGGAACAAACTTCTTTTTGTAAAACTGCTACTAAAATAAAAATATAAACAATTATTGAAAATATATAGTCACAAAAACCCCATTAAATTTATCTCTTAAACAGGTTTATTACTTCACTACATATTTGAATAAAGATTTGTCTTCTGTAGCTTTGGCACAAGAACAGATTTATTTAGATTATAGAAACAATTCTTTTTTTCTCCATCATCTACCCAGAATGGAATTGCTTAGGAGGTGTGTGTGCTTTGTCAAATGTTATTTTGACAAAAACAATCTGTACAAATATATTTAGATCTCTTAATAAATATATAGGCGTCCATATTTTTTAGTTTTTACAAAGGCTTCTAATTTATCAAGGTTTTTTATTGTATGTCATTGGAAACACACAAGAGAGATGCCTTACCTACGTTAATATTGCTGCTCTCTTACATTATTTAGGGAAGATTCGGCAACCTCAGTATTACTGACACAGTTAATACCATTAAATACATGCAAACATAGCATCAAATTTAAGGGATGCTATCACCCTGATCTTTTGGAAGCTTAGGAACACAAGACACTTCTCAAAGTTGGACATCTTACACCAGAAGAAGTGCAGTTACCAGTCCTGGGCTTGGTATGATGCTTCACATTCCTTTACAAAGCTATACCTGCGTCATTTGCATTCTCAGGTATTACTCCGTCAGTGTCACCAGGAAAAGTTCAGCAGCATTGGAACAAACATATTTCACAAATGTGTGGTCATCCTTCCCACTATTTTCATTTTTGCCATTAAAACTCAAGTCACTATGGACTACTAGATCATGGGAATGAGAATGGAAACACATCTCTCAGTTATACAGAATGTATGGGATGCAATAGGTGCACTATTTCTTTAGGATTTCCTGAGGAGAAGGCAGGCTATATAATGCATGGACAAAGCACACCAGGTAATTCAATGGGCCTTGGCCAAGCTGCCCTGGGAGCAAAGGGAATCTTGCCATTGACTTGGCTAGGCTGCAGGTGAGAACAGCCTATATTTGCATTCTTGCACACCTGATGGCAGTAAAAACAAGCTCTTTTTTATGCCTTCCTTTAAAAATGTTTAAAAACCAGCTGAGGAAATGGCTGTTAACACAACTGCCAGCATATTTAATAACCTCAGCTTCTAATTCCTAGCTCTCAATTTGTTTTATCCAAAGTTTAGCAGAACTGAGAGTGCTTGGGTTAAATAGCTCCTGCACTGGAGAAACTCCCCTCTCTACCATTGCTCAGGAAGCACAGGGAATGAAAAGATGTCTCTTTGGCAGCTGGTTCGTTCAGTCTGCCAACCGAGCACGGAATGATTAGCAGTGCACTGCAGAATAGAAACTGGTAACTGTACCAGTGGTGCAGCAGCTACATCATCCATAATGACTGAAGAAAATACTCTAGGTTTAGATTTCTTAGCCAGCTTCACACTTCACATACAGATTGCAGCTACCATGTATAGAGAATTACATTTCCTAGAACAATTTCTGACTTAAGGATCTTGACTCTTTTACAAGTTCAGCAGGTCTGTGTCATTACATCTCCTTAATGTACCTCTCTTTTTCCTTTTTGAGGGCTATACCTCTAAATTCTTTTACTTCACATTCCTTACTTTCATAACTTGCCTCTTTTTTTCTGCTCTCCAAACTAAAACCATTCTGTCTCTTCTCCAGTGGAGAGTGTCCCTGCTCATGCCAAGGATTTAGAATTAGATGATCTTTAAGGCCCCTCCCCTTCAACCCACACCATTCTATGACTCCATGACATTAGTCATCTCCCAAATCAATTAACATAATTATTTACTGATTTGGTTTTAATCATTAAGTAAATTGCTATTGTCCATTTTCTTGCTTCTACTCTACTTACTTTATGAACCTTGTGATTATTTTTCTTCGTTTTCCCCTCTTGTTTCAACATATTTGTGTAAGAAGTTCTATCCTCTTTAATTTCTCCTACTCTAATTAGAGTCTTTCTGCTACACTTCAACACTCATTTATTTTTATCTTCATGATTTCTGAAATACGGTTATTCTACCTTATTCTCTCTTGTTATTTAGACAGGCATCTGACACACAAAATACAAAATTGTTCAGCAGCTTGCTCTTCCACACTTCCTTTCTACTGAAAATTGACATAGTTAAGAGATTTTTAATTAATTTTCCATAACTTACTGACTTAGTCATACATGTTTTTTGCAGATGTGACTTTCTTATTCCAGGTAATAAATTGTCCTGCAGCTAATATGAATGGCAGGTCTACAAAATATTGCAATGTGAGTCTGTTAATATTCTATGACATATATTTCATAAGGAATAGGAGGTAAAAAAAAAGTCTCACCTCTTATTGTCATCTCCTTGGGGAAGAAGAAATTGTTTTGTGATAGAAAACTTTAAAATATGCAGATTGTGCACAGAAGGCAGAAGAGATGTACCTTTGTTTGAAAATATAATCCTGTCCTTCAAGGGTATCTAGCATTTTCATAAGGCTTGGGCTGATTCCTAGCATGTGATTCAGTCAGGATGTAGATAGATACCTTCCAATTGTTGCAAAAAAATCTCCTAAAGTAGGTAATTCAATCCTCTTTATACAAAATAGCAATCATCTCAAATACCTGTTGAATGACAAATTTCCTTTGCACCCTGCCCTGGATTGTAGGGCAACTCAGGCTTGTAAAATTATCAAATTCACTGACCACTATGTGTTTTGGAGTCACTTCTATTTTCTTGGTTTTCTGCTACAGCCCTTTTCTTTGACAAAATTTTCCTAGCACTTTTAGCACCATTTTCTTAACACAATTTTCTTCCTCCAAAATATTTTAGATGGACAGTCCATCTCTTGATACAATTGGATTGCATAATTTCCAAGAAGAAGACTGATACAATGTTGTCCACCTTTCCCTTTTGAGGCATGGCATCAGAAGGTTTGGAATAACTGATAACCTCAGTCTAGCACTGGAGCACTTAGCACTTGGCTAAGGTTATATTTACACTGGAAAATCAAGGCCATGATTGAAATGGTAGAGCAGAGTGGGTACCTGTATTCTAAAGCTCAACATTTTCTTCCTTCCAAAACACCTACAAGGAACCATTCCTGTCTAAGACTGTCTCCTGAACAATACTCACTTGGCAGAGGGCTAGTTTGTAGAGGGCTAGTTTGCACAGCTTCAAAATTACGTGTATCAATCAATGACTAATTGCAGGGCTCTGTATATGCCAGTGTTGGAGCCTGTAATTTGGGCCTGTTCAGTTTACTAGTGAAGCTGTTTTTGACCTGATAAAACTAAGAGCACAAGCACCTCAATCTGCACAACATCACTGGAATGGAAGAGAAGCACAGCTGGAACTATTGGAGGATCCCCTGCCACAGAAAGGGAAAAAGTGGCCTTCCAGTTCCCAGGGGAGTGAATAAGATGTAAAACTTTTCTCCTCAGAGCTCACTCATCTCTAAAGATAGAGTGTGTGACTATAAGAATGACTGTGAGTAATGGGCCATTAATTCTCATTTGCAAAATGAGACAATATGATACCATTTTTTACAGGGATGATAAAACAGGAAAAGTTATTTATTACTTTTCCAGTTAGAAACTGTCTTATGCTATGGACAAATTATTTTGAAATGTCCTCTATATAGGTAATTGTGCACAAACCGTACAACTGGAAAAAAATAGATATTAAGTAAAGCTACTTCTTAGAAAACCATTTATAGGTTGTTACAGGACCTGTAAACTGTACAGTTTGATGGTACCAGCAGTAGTTTCTATGGAATGGAAGCTGATTCAAAGGGAGAAGGGGCTGATATAACTCAAGCCTGAGTAAACAATGCCCAGAATCCTCGTGAGCTGAGCTTTTCTTTAAACAAGAAAATGCTTTGCTTCTTCTGGTTAACTCTGCATGACTGTTAACTTCTATGTGAACTGGGAAGACTTCTTTGTAGGTGTGTCTGCAGATGAGGATGCACATGCATAGTTGACAATGATAAGGACATAGGTTAAATGCATACATATGTGTACATGAACAAATATAATTTGAATTGTGCACAAAAAAGAAGAGTTTTCAAAATATTTTTTTAAGAAATTTATTTAGCTATTTTTCATGTCTCAGGTGAGTTCATTAATACATTAGAACCACCTTATAAAACTGGATTTTGCATACCACCTGAGTACTATAGAGGATGGAGAGATGGAGATCATAAAAAGAGGATTGGATTTCCTGTTCTAACTGCACTGGTGTCTTCAGCACTATAGAAAGTTTACCTTTGTCAGCTGGGAAACATCCACCCAGGCTCTCATCATATCCCTCCTCAACAGAATGGGTGAGAAAATAGGATGAGAACCTCATGGATTGAGATAAAGACAGGCAAATAACTTAGGGTAATGGGCATTACAAACTCAATAAGAGAAAATTAAAGTAAAAATTGAGTTGGAAGATTAAAAAAAAACCCACCCTGCTCCTTCCCCTTCTTTCCAGGCTTAATTTCTTAAGTTTTCTCCTTTATTCCCAACTCGTCCACTCCACCCACTCCAAGTAGTACAGGGTGATGGGGAAGGGGGGTTGCACTCAGTCCATAACACCTTCTCTTTTCTGCCCCTTCCTCACTCTGTTCATCTGCTCCAGCTTGGGTCCTTCCTTTAGGCTAGAGTACTTTAAGGACTGCTCCAGCATGAGTGCTTTCCATGAGGTGCAGTACTTCAAGAACATGCTGCTCCACTGTGGGTCCCCCCAACAGGGCACAGGTCCAGCCAGAAAACCTGCTCCTGCCTGGGCTCCTCTCCATGAGGTGCATTTCCTGCCAAGAGATTCCTTTGGCCCAGGGTCTTCATTTGTTGCGGTTTGGTATCTGGTCCACCATGGCCTCCTCTGTGAACTGCAGTGGATATCTGCCCCATCGTGGAGCACCTCCTTCCCCTAATCCTTCAATGACCTTGGTGTCTGCAGAGTTGTTTCACATTTTCTCACTCCTCTCTCACAGTTGCTGTTCTGCAGCCTATTTTTACCCTTTCTAAAATAAATTTTCGCAGAGGCACCATCAGTTGATCAGCTCAGCTTTGGCCAGCAACAGGTCTCCCTTGCAGCCAGCTGGAGCTGGCTCTGTCTGACACTGAAGGCAACTTGTGGTGTATGCTCAGATAAAACACCACTGCCAGCACCTTGCTGAGAACACCCAACGCAAAGACCTGGCTTAGCATGCTATGGATCACTCTCTGAAGGGGCAGAAGCTTGACATGAGCCAGCAATCTGCACTTGCAGCCCAGAAAGGCAAATGGATCCTGGGGTGCATCAAAAGCACTGTAGCCAGTGGGTCAAGGGAGGTCATTCTGCCCCTCTTCTCCACTCTTGTGAGGCCTCACTTGGAGAGCTGCATTCAGTCTGAAAGTTTCCAGCACAAGAAAGACATGGATCCATTTGAGCAAGCCACAAAAATGATCAAAGGGCTGAAGCACCTCTCCTATGAAGACAGTCTGAGGCAGTTGGGGTTGTTCACCCTGGAGAAGAGAAGGCTCCGGAAAGATCTTTTTAAGGCCTTTCAGAACTTAACAAGGCTTATAGAAGATAGAGAAAGACTTTTTACCAAGGTCTGTTGTAACAGGACAAGCAACAGTTTTAAATTGAAAGAAGGTAGAAGAAATTTTTTAGGATGATAGTGGTGAGACTCTGGAACAGATTGTCGAGAAAAGTTGTACATGGCCTATTATTGGAGGTGCTCAAGCCTGGGTTGGATGGGGCTTTGAGCAACCTGGTCTAGTGAAAGACATCCCTGCCAGGGGACAAGGATGAGAGTGACAGGGAGCTTGCTCTAGATGGTCCTTAAATGTCCCTTTCAACCCAAGCCCTTCTATGACTCTATGAAAATAACTACTAGATCATTCAACAGTCAGCTCCCCCATCATTAGGGAAAAGAATATCACTTTTTCAGGACAAAAGCTGCTTAGAGGACATTTCACACAATGCTGAGACTGGGACAACTCAGATATGTTCAATTTGTTTGCAATGTAATTTTATGAATGCTTGACTAGACCAACAGTGAAGGAATTGCTGTTGTGTGACCCCTGACAAGCTGCAGCCTGTGTTCCCACCAATTCCTAGCCTGTCTGCTTGAAATCTAAGTTTTCTGGGAAGAGATTATCTTTTGTCTGTATTATTTAACATGTGGTTTGACATGTTGTCTTCCAGTTGGAATCACTAGACAGTATTGTCATACAAAGAGCAAATAATAGTATTCTAAAGTATTTCTGTTCTTCATGGTTATTCCTTAAATTAGATGTTATTCCCAAACAATTTATAGCATTATAATTCTTCCCCTGAAATGCAGTGTTTGCATCAGCATTGACAGCCTACATTTTTATTGTCTCTATCTATATGACATTTTCTATCTATTTATCTACCAAGAATGTATTCAAATATCTTAAAAATATCTTTTCATTGTCTTATTTTAAAGTGGCACAAAGCAGAGGCTCTCTTCCAAACAAAGAAACAAAAGCGGTAATAACAGATGGAGTGTATTACACGGATGTATTTTCACCATTATTTCACAGGACACTTTGAAGCATCCATCTTCATGGCATTGTTCCATCTTGCTTGAAAGATTATGGCAGTCTGTATTCAAAGGATGAAGGCAATCTGTGGAAGTCCAGCCACCTCCAGTGATGTCCTGTCTTTTCTATCTATTAAATACTAAGCTGTTCCCTGGAGATCCTTATTAGGCCTTTGTATTTTGTCTTAAAAGTTGTCCTCAAACACAGTCATTTTAGATATTTAGGATCACAGTACTTTCTCATGCATGGGACAAGCAAACTGCAGTCACCAATTTGCAACTTCATTCCTCGATTTCAAATACATGCAATGGTTAACTACTTACTTCTTATTTCTTCTGCTTTTTCACATAAGAATATGAGTAGATGTGGTTTTTGACCTCCCCCCTTTCCTCACACCACCACCTGCCAATGAAGATGTTTTACAGCATAAATAATTAATGCTGTCATCTTAATTCCTAGGCTGCTACCAAGAAGCGTGGCCTCTTCACAGTTTCCTTTCTGTTTCCTCAGTCATTGCTGCATCTATAATGAAATGCAACACGAATGTAACATTAAAGCTGCAAATTTAAACACAGAGATATTTAAATACACCCTCACAGTAATGATAGGTGAGCAAAGCTGAATATGTCCATTATTTCTGACACTTACCAAACATAAGGTCTTGCAAAACAATCTGCTAGTTAGCAGTAGAAGGAACTTGACTCCATACAGCATGAAGATTCCCTCATTATCCATGACAAAGATCTTATGTCTCTGTTTGTGATTTCCAGAATATTGCTGGCAGATCCACTGTGAAAGTTGCTTTCCAGCTTGCCTCCAAGACCTCCAAGACTCAGAAAACAAGAATTCACTTTATTCTGCAATTACAAAATAGACTCATATGAAACAGTTTCAGATTTTTCTCAAACAAGTTAATGGTCAGCTCTGCTTATGAAACGTCATTAACTCAGATCCAGCAGCAGTAAAATTATGTTAAAGACCATGTAAGAATCTTTAACAAGATCTGTTCTCAGACAGATTTTTGGGTTCTAAACAAGCACTTACTCAAACATGCACCACAGCCTTACACAGGTGTAGTATTTTTATACTGTATTGCTGTGTTGGTTAGGTTGCCAATTGTCAGGTACCAGACATTGCCCATAAGATTGCATGTAGACATTGGAGTCACTGCTGCTGGCACAATCTTGGGAAGACAGGGAATATGGGGCAGTACTTACTATCACATTTAGAATTACTTATAGGGACCCCAAATATATAATCTGGTTTATTGCATGCCAGGAAAGAGTAACATGAAGAACCAGTGAGCGACACTACTGGCACTCAGAATTTCAGAAAGTACCTCTATTTGTTCAGGACTTCAGGGAATGGCCAGTCATCAGTTTACATTATTAAAATTGAGATGATCCTTTTAGTTTGATTCAGTTACCCTCCACAGACACCTGAAGACATTTGAGATGCCCCAGGGCACTGTACCTTCACTTCTGCTACTGCTACAGAGGGTTGCCAGTCTGCCATAACTCCTGTGTCATATCTGCCAGCCCCATGTGCACGTTTGAGATACTTTAGGGCACCTACAATGGCTGAAGGCACCTATGTATGGATGACCAACTTGAGTCCATAGCAACAGACTAGAATTAATCTCACCTAAAACGTCATTTAGTCTAAAATGCTTTTCCAGGCTCTGGTCTGTTATCAGCGGAGAAATACAAGCACTTTCAGAGGATATTCATTCCTTACTAAAGTAGATGTCAAAGGCGACTGAGATGAACTGTCTTTGGAAAATTATATTTCCTTTGTCCAGGAATGCAAGTTTCCTAATAAGTGACTTTTCACTTACTATAAATAAAATTACTCACTATAGTAAGTGACTGTTTATCTACAAATGTAACTTTAAGTATTTTCATACAGACAAATGTATTAGAATTATCATGTATTTCGTCCTAAATGTTTAAAATACTACAGCTGGTATGTTAAAGTTATTAAGCTCTTCAAACTCAGTATTTTGACTTCTATTTTATTTAGTGCCTGTGAAGCTTTTGACTTTCAACAGAACAAAGCACTTTTTCCTTTAATGTTCAAAATGTTGTTTTCACAATGTGGAAACAAGTGAAATTTACACTTTGGAGGAGTATCATGAGGCCTACCATTGAGTTATATCTCCCAATTCCAATTTAGTGGTGCACACAGATGGGCCTGTCTTTAGTTTAAAGATTAATATCTAGAGAATGTGGTTTTCTACAGCAGCAGTTTCCAGACTTTTTTTCCATACTGAAAATCCCTCATATGTATTCCAGTGGAGGTTCCAATCTATACACAAAAAAATTTTAAGCAAATTACCTACAGCAGCATTTTCATGTTTAATTTAGTAGGTCTTCTGATTTGTTGATGAAATCCTTATTATAGACTATTGGTTGAAGAAGATAAGCTACTAGTACCCACTTTCAAAACATAAAAGGGTAACAACAGCTTTCAGAACTACATTTTAAATATAATTAATGAAGTAACCAGCCCAAAGAAACAGAAATATGATCAACCCTTTCATTGGGAACTGGAAGTCAATAAAATTGAAGCCACATTCTACCACAAGCAACACCCTTTAAAAGTGTTCAAGCTGCTTTTTAGTTTTCTCTTTTTCTAAATTAAGATTTCTTGAAACACTGAATAAGATTTTTATATTGCTTTTCCCCCCCACTAAAATCAGATGAGATGAACCCTACCCACCCTTTCTGTCTGAAAAAAAGATACATGTAAAAAGAGCTGGAAATTTCATCACAATATCCCTAAATATGTAAGAAATTCTGCTAGTAAATTTAACCACATAACACACTTTGGATTATCTCAATAACTCACCTTCAAATACAAGAAAGAGGAACTCTAATTGAATATTATTGTTCTAAATTAGTAATCCTGTGAATCTTATCAAAAGAAAGTGACCGAAGTTTTCTTAGAATGACCTTCACAAAACTTGAGAACTAAAGACGCAGATTTCAGAGAAAAAGTGCACGTGACAATGGAAGGAGTTTCTTACTGTGAAAGCTTACTAACATCCTAATAAAAACTGCCTGTGGGAGAGAGGCTTTTAAGCACTCCATTGTCTTTCCCCGAGTGGAAAAGAATTTGGAAATGGAAATAAAAATAAATTTATCACAAAGCTGACACGGACAGGAAAGATAATCCTGTTCCAGAACAACTGGTTCTGCCCTAAGTGTCCATTATACATTGGCTCCTGTGTGTTTTTAATGAACTGATGAATGCAATACAGAGGGCTCACAAGAGTTAGAGACAGTGTCCCGTCACATTTTGATGATGATGATGATTACATCTCAACATCTGCTGTCGAAGCTTTTGTGTACCTCCAGCTTCTCACATGTTAATAAGTTAGATAACTCTAATTTCATATGACATTAAAAAATTGGAGACACAGAGTTGTTCTGGGGTTCTTCAGATGAATAAAAACACAGGAAAAAAAAATTCATGTATTCCCCACCAAAACCTGGAGAATGTAAGGAAACAAGTACAGTACAAAACCAACATCAGCATGTTACTTACAGTCATAGAAGAAAAGAGAAGAGTGGAGGCTAAACCATCCTTCTATTGTAAAGAAAGACTGAAAGAAGACTTATCTGTGTTCATGTGTGCAAGAAGAGTGGTGCTCAAACATGTGACAGCAACAATGAAACTTCTTGACATTTATGTCACACATTTTTAGGACAATGTCTGACACATCTGTTTTAACACGCACCCTTCACTATATAGGCAAGCTACAGTGTATTGTGATGAGTCTTCCCTACCACATCTCACTGGCCAGGGCCTGGTTGCCCATAAAGACAAGGGTATTCAAGGTAGAAGGTAGTTGCAACAAATACTGAACATGCACTGGACACCACATGCAGAAAAGCATGTGTATCCATCACTGCCTAGTGAAATTCTCCAGAGGATTCACCAAGCCTTGTCTTTGAGGCAAATACATGAAAGAAAAATCCTGTTCACCTGAAGAGAGTCTGGGTTTCACCATTTAGATCCTGGATGAAAATACAAATCAGGACTTTGGTATTATGTAGTGGGATTTCTCATTTTATATTGGTTAAGTCTTGACATTTTGACAAAAGAAAGAGTTACACACCAATTAATTTCTCAATATGTTTTAATCATGGGATCTGCTGAAATATGCAGTATTTCCTTCACTCCCCAACACAGTTTAATATTATCCTAAAAGCAATTATTTCCATTTCGCCTTTTTAGAGCAACCTTTGACAATATCAAAGTCCCTTGTATTCTATCCAACAAGTGTGCACAGGCAGTGCAGATTTAGCCTTAGATACTAGTTCCAATGGAGAAAAGCAGAAGGTCTTCCACTCTTCATTCCACTGGGATTTTTCATCATAGACAAGATAGGAATAAGCCAGATAGGTTGGATTGTCTTTTTAAATGTCACACTTTAGTCACATGTGACAAATGCAGAAAAATTCTCTGTTAGGAAGGTGTTAGGAAGGTGTTGGGCAAAATGTGCACACTGGGTTGCAAAATGCAGTCTGTTATTAACAATGTTGAAAGCAAGAACAGCTGTTGAAAACAGCTGAGAAACCTCAAGTATATTGGGCAAAGCTACACAACAAAAAGATAATGAGGAAAAAAGAGAAGGCTGCAATTTTCAGAAGCAATATACCTCAAACACTGAGTTACCATAATCCAGAAAAGTGGGAGTCAATATGTGCAACCTGGAAGGAGGAATGCAGGGCAGAAAGAAGAAGGAAATGGGGAAGGTAGCTCAGGTTTGGGAGTCCTCTGACTTTCAAAAGAACCAAAGAGAATATGCATCACTGCACTGGGTTTTCTATCCCACAAAACAACATCCTTAACCCTTAGAAATTCCTTTTCACCTCATCCTGTTGCATGCAACCTTGCATCAAATGTTGTGAAATACAAGGCTTTGCATAAGCTCAGGAGTAGCAAGTGTCTGGTTCCCGGAGACACATGGAACCAATTCACTGTTATTTGGGGGCACTTCCCCCTTTGCAAAGGGTGGCTTTGTTAATGCTGTTTTAGACTACAGAGAAGAGAAAGAGAAATGCTCTCATGGTATCATCAGGGGCTTTTTAAGACTCTGCATGGCAAGCAACCAATACAGTGCAACACAGTGCACCAATACAGTGCAATACAGTCCCTGTGTTGTTTTCTTTAGTAACCTCTTCTGTTATTATAATAATTGAAAATTATAGTTAAAAATCCACCACTGGCACAGATTAATCCCACTTTAATTTACAACAATTGCCACCAGATTACAAACTGTTTCCATGTTCAAAGTGTTTAATATAAAATCACTATCTAAGAATAAGAAAAGAAATCGTACAATGTTTAAGAAAAAAATACAAGAACTGGTCATAATCCTGGTATACATTAGCAAAGTCTAAGGTAAATTAGAGAGCTGATAAATATATTATCACCAACAGTGCATAAAGAAATACTGTAAGTAACATAGGGAAAAGGAATAAAGTTATTAAAATATAAATTACTTCTACAATGGTATATGCAAGGGGTCTCCACTGTATTAAAGCATATAAAAATAATGGAGAAGAAAATTGAGCTGTGAGTACTGAGGTTTTCTACGTTTGATTATTTTAAATGTAGAATTCGGGCAGGTGTGTAAGGCAATATACTACAGCTTCATATATAAATGAAGCAGTAAGTTTCAGTAACTTGAAAATAATTTAGATTAAAATTGAAGTTAGCTCCAAATGGAATTGAGTTGTGAAACAGTCTCGTCAATAATGAACAGAGATTGAAATTTAAAGTTACTATTGGCTAACAGAATAGTGGAATATTGGTTAAAGACTGTGACTTGAAGCCCATACTTACTTAAAAAAAGAGACAAAACCAAGTCTTTCAGGAAAAGCATCTGCCCCAAGTAAGACATAATTTCAACTTGTTACCAATTTAGCAATATTTACTTTCCTTATTAGTTTTATAAATACAAAATCACCTTTAAAATGCAACCATAAAAACTTTAATCTGATTTTTATAGTAATGCTTCGAAAAAAGGTCAAGAAATTAAATATTTCTTTATCTACCAGTAATGTTTTAAACTGTTTTTATTCAAAAACAAGCAAGTCAAGAACCCCTCAATTTCCTTATGACAGTAGTCACCAAATCATTTGGCTATTTTATTAAAATATACATCAAGGAGAAATGCTAAAAATCAGAAGTGACATTATTTTGGAGGGTGAATTGCTAATAAAGCAACACAGATTTTCATCCTGTGTGAAACAGCTGGACCATGACGAGATCACATTAGCACTAATTAAAATGATATTTTTTTTGTGCAGTTTTTGTTAATCCAGCTTCATTGGACTCAAAAGGATTTCTGAAATCTGTAATAAAAGCTATTATGTAATCTTACTCCAGTTCTCTTGCATCAGGTTACTGTGTGAAATTTCCCTATAATAAACAATATTTTCTTAAAACTCTCACTCAATAAAATCAATATTAACTTTTTACTATTATAGCTGGTTTTTCCCAATATATGATCCTCATTTAATTAAAAAAAATTAAAGCTCTAATTTATTTTTGCTTGATGAACAAGAAAAATATCATATTAAAGGGAACATTTTGCCATGTTTCTCTTTCTCCCTCACTTTCCCAGGTCCCTGTTGTTCCCAATGTATAATTTGCAAAACATATTGCTTCAATACTTACAATGAGAGAGGCGGCCCAGCTGTGGGAGGGAAAGGACAGCAGTCTCCAATATTACCATAATAATCTGCCTAAGGTCCCATGAGCCCTCTGGAGTATACAATTCTCTATACTGCAGGCCCCAGCTGGAGAATGTTCTCTTGACATGTATGCCAACCTTTGCCTGCAGGCGAAATAAAAAAAGGCAGAGAAGTAATCATGAAAATAAAAAATCTTGTCAACTGTGGTAGGATGCAATTTCCATGTTTTTTTGCTCACGTAGGCAGTCGTTGTGCTAACAAAATGATAGGAGACTTTAAAAGACTGCAGCTGGTATGTGTGTTGCTGGAGAGGGGAGAACATCATATGCCACACTAATTCTGCAACTCTAACTTTGGGAGAAAAAATGAGCAGTGATATTGTATTACTGTCAATATGCATGACAGCTTTATTTACCTCCTCTTCTGATGGCTGCTCATTACAGGATTTAAGCAGGAAAGTGAAACCCTGACAGTGTTGAGCTAATTGCAAAGGGCCAGATTGTGATCTCATTGTTTTGTGTTGGGTGGTTAGGGTTTTTTTCATGGTGATGAGGGCTCTCAGGCAAATAGTCCTGCTGGCTCAGTGGGACTAATTGGGAAGTAAATGCCCATCACTGTGAAAGGCAAGCAACTGGCTCAGCAAACTTTCCAAGAAAAAAAAGCATGACTTTAAAACAAATCATGAAATAAAGGGAAAAGGTAGTTGGAAGACACATGTATAAGATCAAAGACCCAATATATGCTTTTGCCCTTTAGTTTCAAACTCAATTTGTACCCAAGAACCCAAGGCCTTTCTTCTGATTTCATTCAAACAGAAGTAAGAGGAACACCAGCACCACAGAGCTCAAAACAAGTCCCATGTTGAGATAGATTTCTAAAACATTAAGAACAGCCTTCTCTAAAGAAAGAAAAACTCTGTGTGCACCAGTCATGAACCAGAGGTTGCATTTTCAAAACGGAGTTGTCAAAATAGGACAAAGAGCTATTTACCATTTTAATTCTAATTAACACAAAAACAAGATTTCCTTTTACTTTCTTTTCCTACTAGAGGACATATTCCCACTCAAATGCATGGTATTTCATCTCACAACAAGATAATGGATTTTACAGGTTGTGCTCAAGATGGAAGACCTTTGGTACTAAACCAGCATTCAAACTGAAAATGTCATCCCTCCTGCCTGAATGAGTTCAGAATATACCATCCACCAAAGACAGTCACACATTTCTTAATCTAACGTATTTTGGACAGAGCAGATTTGTGTAACCAGAAACCATTTTGTAGGCAGACTGAAAATGACTGTGGTAAGTTAACAGATCAGAAGACAGCTGCTCCAGGCTCAGAGGACACAAGCGTGGGAGACACCCAGAGACAAGAGTTGCTCCAAGCAGGATTTTTAATGCAGTCACCATCTCATTCCTTTCTTCCTACTCCCCACTAACCCACATTTTTTCTTTATGTGATGAACAATAACAAGCCTGTTAATTTAAAAGTACTTTTTACCTACTTACCTACCTATATGTGTGTATGCAAATATGGGCAGGGTTATTTAATTCTACAAAATCTGTTTTCACCTCCTTTGCCTGCTTTCTTAAAGCCACTTAGAAGTAAGAAGAACATGTTTAGCTCAATAACTGCTCTTGAAGGGTATGTACAGTAGCAAGTTAAAGAGTTAGATTTGTTGTCTCAAAGTGGAAGTCATTACTTAGACTGGGTGGGCTTGTGAGAGACCGTGGCTGTCTGGCACATGAATGAGATTCTTTAAACCTGCCAGCCATGTGGAGCTTAACTGAAGATGCTGAAAATTTTAAAATTAGGAGAAAATGAAAACACCAAATATATATTGAAACTACTGGGCCAAGATTAAAGAGTGTAAAGAATATTCCATGTGAATGTAAGAGAAAGAAGGAATCACAGCCAAAGCACATTTAGGCAGACTTGAACAATGTCCTCTCACAAAACCACTGAAACTCAGAACATGAAACTCCATAAAGAAGTGACTTTTGGACTCCAAGGCACTCACCATTAGGAGTTCTCATGGAGTGCAGCTTGGGATCTAGGTTTTTAAAATGTCTCTTTGCACTTTGTTATCTGTGACAGGACATGGCAGTAAAAACAAACAAATAAATCCCACTGATTACCACAGAATGAGTTGGAAGTCTAGTTACCATCACTGTGGCTGAGTTAAGTATATAACCTTACCACCAGATTCATCTGTGTATTCATCTGTGTTCTTACAAGAATGAGTATTATTTTAGGGAGGTTTTCCTTTTCTCTTTTCTGGCTTGTGTTAACCACTTAGTGCTCCAAAGCCACAGGTCCATCAGTAAATCAAATACTCCCTTGCACTGTGGTCAACCTGCATCACACAGCCCAGATGACAGTGTTTAAACCCAAACCCTACTATTCACTGCAACAAGGTGGCCTTCTTATCCAAGCTGCCTGCTGGGAATTAGAGGTGCCCTTCATAAAGTCCCATATCATCCTCAGGAGCAGTTTGAGAAAGCGTAACTCACCATGGGCCAGAACCATGGGCAGAAAGATTTCCAATGCTGTTTAAGCACAAATGTAGTACGGACACAATTTGCTCATATTTGAAATTAATTTAATTAATTTCTTTCAGGCTAGTGAGACCTCCATAAACACATTAAAAACAGTTTTCATCCTGCAAAGCTACTGTAAGTACTTCAAAAAAGTAGTTTATAACTGGGTTACAGATCTCTGCAAAACATTCATGCTTTATTTGCTGGTTCAATAACCTAAAAATAAATAAAGTTTGATATGACATGTCATTGTGATATAAAAGAAAAGAATGAGTTTTCACAAAATGTAACTTGAATATAAGCTAGCTTTAAAAAAATATGTTTGGTTTATGTCTGAAAGAGTTTTATGAATCCAACCCAAAAAAACCCATAAAATGTATTTGCATTTTCCTTCAACTAGAAATCCTCTTTGATATTAGGCATGGCAGTAAGTATTTTGGTTGATAAGCATTTAGGAATAGGACAGGAGCCCAGAGTCAATGGCCAAAAAAAACCACTATCTAGCAGAAAACGTATTTTAACAAGTTTAGCCCTCTCTAATCTCCAAATGGCACAATTCCACAATTCCATGGTTTTGTCTTGATAGTAGTAATACAAGTAGGGTTTTTGCAAATTAACTTTTTCTTACTTTTGTCATCCAGTGGGATATGAGAGATTGGTCTAATCCCAGCTGTTTTTGCTTGGGATGAAATCTGGAAGTTCTTGTCTCTTGTTAAGATACAATTAGTGAGAGATGCCTCTGCCTGAATAAAGCTGCAAACAAGACAATGGGCCAAAGTCTACAGTATGGATTTAATTTAAGCATCAATGTGAGGCAGAAAGAAAGATAAGAAAAAGAAAATAGAGGAGAGAGAGAGGGAGAGACAGACCGGTTAAACAGAAGATAGACACCACACGTGGATCCAGCCGTATCCCATGGGTCCTCCTTCACCCTGGACTTCTCGGTGGTGGGGGGTCCCAAGGTTGTTCAAAACTTTTCACTATTTACACTGTTTAGCAAACAAAGGAATTCATGTTCATTGCCTACACAGTTCTCTCATACCATAGGTTAAATTATTTCCTTGATTCTTATGCTAATCAGTCTGCATGTTCAGTCTTTCTCTTTTGAACAGGTGGGTTTCTTGGGTAGATGGGTTGAGAGCTGGTGATTGTGGTCTCCCCTTGCCAGAATTACCTTTTACCCAGCCTGAGCTGATTTCAGCACAGTTGTGGAGTTGACTTTCCTTGTGGCCCATAAATTCTCATTCTTTGAGCTCCTTATCAGTGATGCATTCCTCTGCTCAAGCTTTGTTATCCTCCCCCTAGGTCTGAGATAACAGTCAGACAATTGTATCACCTTTATCTTATCTGTGGTATCCTATCTTACAGTCCACGTTCCAGGTATCCACAGAGGCATATTTGAAAGGGTGGGGAGATGGGGGGATGGTCCAGTGATTGTTGGTGGTCACAGATGCCTTCTGTCCCATAACTTGGGGTAATCTTTGTTTGACCGGTGATGTGTGCGTGAGCAGTTGCTTCTTTACAGATTTTGCCACAGTGGGAATTTTTGTCTGGATGCAGTACCCAGGATGTGCCAGCCAGATCTTGCCTCTGCCAGGCCTGGAATGAGCACCATCCTGTCACTCCCTTCTGTGCTTATCTCATGGCAGAGTCCTTCTGTGGCCTTAACAGTGTTTGAGACAGGCAACGGTTCTTTTCAAGTCCTCACCTGTCTCTGCAGAGAATGTCTAGTCAGCCAGCTGATTAGACAGCCAAAGTTGGGTAAAATAAATGGCCTGTTTCTGTTATTTCAAGTTGATTTGGAAAATCTCTCTAGGCATGAGATGTGCCAAGTGCCTTTAAAAATCCAGCTCCAAATCTCTGCAAAATCCCAACCACCTGTGTTATGAGCTCAGTCTGCAAGTACTTTTTTGCAAGTACTTTTCCATGCTTACCAAAGTCCCTTGGCTCATGTCAGCAGAAAATATATGCCACCAGGCCAAACAGTTCAAACTGCAGATGCTGCTGAGAAGCTGTCACCCCTGCAGGAGGAGGTCAGATGACCCAATAGTGCAGGACACTGACAAAAAACAAAACCTAAACAAAAATACGTACATATGCAGACAAGAGTTAACCAACAGCCCTGTGATGAAAGGAACATAACTCTCAAGCCTTCCCAGACCATAGGACTGGGTATTCCACAGTGGCTACAGACCTGATGCAGAAAACTTTCTGTTGAGTGTCATGGAACCATAGAATGCTCTGAGTTGAAGAGACCTTAAAGATCATCTACTTCTAACCCCTCTGCCATGGGCAGGGATACCTTTCCTTAGATCAGGTTGCTCAGAGCTCCATTCAGCCTGCCCTCAAACACCTCCAAGGATAGGGCAGCCACAGTTTCTTTGGAAAACCTGTTCCACTCTCTTACCACCTCACAGTAAAGACTTTTTTTCTTAATATCTAATTTAAACCTACTCTCTTTCAGTTTGAATCCATTCCCCCTTGTCCTATCTCTACATGACCTTGTAAATCATCCCTCTCCATCTTTCTTGTAGACTCCCTTCAGGTACTGGAAGGCTGCAATTAAGTCACCACAAAGCCTTTCCTTTTCCAGGCTGAACAACCCAAATTTTCTCAGCCTTTCCTCATAGGAGAGGTGCTCCATCCTTCTAATCATGCTGGTGTCCCTCCCCTGGACTCGCTCCAACAGCTCCATGTCCTTCCTGTGCTGGGAGCCCAGAGCTGGATGCAGTGTTCCAGGTGGGGTCTCACCAGAGCAGAGCAGAGGGGCAGAATCCCCTCCCTCCCCTGCTGCCCACGCTGCTCTGGATGCAGCCCAGGACACGTTTGGCTTCCTGGGCTGCAAGTGAACATTGACAGATCATGTCCAGCCTCTCATCCTCCAGCATCCCCAAATCCTTCTCGGCAGGGCTGCTCTCAACCTCTTCATCCCCCAGCCTGTGCTGATACTGTGGATTGCTCCAGAGCCAGGTGCAGCACCTCGCACTTGGACTTCAACCTCAAGAGATTTCCATGGGCTCACTTCTCAAACTTTTCCAGGTGTCCGCCTAAGGAAAGAATAGGATACTAGGACACAAACAGAAAGGCAAAAAAACCCCAAGCATTTCTGAAAGTGGGAATAAATATTTCTACCCTGCACTGAGAAAAAATCTGGAATCTGCTACTTTTCCCACTGCAATGGGCCGTCAAGCACCTAAGCTCAGCCACACAACTTAGCTTTCCAACAAATCCAGTTGCTACTTCGGGGATAGTTAGCTTACCGCTTTTACTCAGAACGAAAGTAGCAGACAACTACATGCTCATCCTGGAAGAATAAAAGCTTCGTTCTCTACATTATTTTGGACATAGCTCAGGATCAATCACTGAGTCTCAGCAGGTTAAAAGAAAAACTAAAACCAAAATACAATTAATATCTTCAGTATTTGCACTTTCAAATATTCCCCTGTCCTCTCATAAACTTTTGGATGACTCTGAAAACGCTCTAAATCTCTGTTACGATGCTTATCCCACAACAAGGGATTATATTTGCTGAACATAACTCACCATTCAGACACATGACTAGGAAAATAGGATTTGTGAGTTGCTACCCCCAAGTTAGATAGTTAGTGATAGGATTTTAAAAGAACCCCTCACACAAAGGAAAAACTGACATAACAGAGACACTCCAAAGATGCANAGTGATAGGATTTTAAAAGAACCCATCACATAAAGAGGAAAATAAGCATTAATTCCCAGGAAAAACTGACATAATAGAGACACTCCAAAGATGCGGAGGTTTTTGTTTGGAAAAAAGAGAACAAGGACAATTGAAGAAAGCAAGATTATGATGTTAATAGCTAGGTGAAAAGAAAGCTGTGTCAGGTCTCACCTGTTTTTCTGTTTCTGTATTGCCTGGTATCAGTAAATTTTATTCTCTCCTTCTCTGGGTTTCCTAATGCTGTCACCATGCTGTGCTCAGTTCACCTCCAGTTCAAGAATGAGATTGTGATGCTGTGATTGAGCTGGTTACAAAAGGAAAACTCACTGTGATAATTCAGATTAATGTGCAGGCATCGGTTTCCTTGGCAAGCTGTTAACACAGATGCAGGTCTTTACAGATGCTCAGCGCTCTGTTTTGCTTCCCGAGTTTTCCCTTCTCTGATTCCCTGTCTCCCAGTGAAAATGAAAGGGATAGTGCCATTGCAGGTGATTTTGCTTCTTAGTTGTTTTCCTTGACATCCACTTACAAGCCTAAAAGCATATTTATTCACTATTTGTTTTGCTGGCACAACTAAAGCCTTCCATCAGATACAAGAACCTCACTTTGAAATACACCAGAAGATTACCTCTGTCTCAGAAAGCTCTAGGGGGCAAGTCTAATTTACTTTTGTAGAGTCAAAGGCAGGGGAGAAGCTAGTGATGGAAATGTCATTCACTGGAGGGCCAAAACTAATAACATTCCACAGGAATGGAAATATAAGTCTTTCCAAACAGGAAACATACAAATGCAACTCATACAACCATAATTCAAAAATAAAAAAATGACAGATTTGGGAGTGGAATGATGTGGAGTCAATTTACTACTTTGTCTGAGAGAGACAAAAAAACAGTGGCAGGTCCTAGGTAAGTTATTAATAAAATAATTTCTAGTGGCACAGGAGGCTGATCCAAACAGCTGAATTTACAGCATCCCAAACACAAGTTTGCAGAATTCATTAATTCAAATCAGGTTATTTTGGTATATGGAACAGTGCTTCTATGGTGGAGCAAAGGTTAGGAAACCATGGCTACAAAGTCACATCCAGAAAGAGACTTGAGGAACCCTCTGACAACCAACACCGAATTAAAATCCTTCATACAAAGATCATTAAACCCAAATCCCAAATTCAAAGGTTGAAATATGAAGTTCAAAACATGTGTGGAGTTCAGCTATCAGGAAAATGCCAGAACTGAGAGTCACTGGGATTCGTGTTATACACAAGAAAGTGTAAGGGTTTTCAATTTCAATTTCCATGCTTTAGAACCCCTTACAAAGCAATGTGCAAAGACAGCAAGTAGCATAAGGGAGTTGGAGCCACAGAAAAAAGCATGCTCAGGTTGTTTGCCCTTACACTGCTTAAGCCAGAACTTACAGCAAGAAATCACTACCCATAATAGCAATGTCCATTATTAAAGTCCAGGGACATGTTCTGGCTGTATCTCAACTACACACTGGGAGCACTAGGCCACTGCATGCAGCAGTCTCATATGTTTTTATGCTGTTTTTATTACCTTGAGTTCAATATAAGGTATCCCAGACTGCTGCCCAGGCAGGATGTCATTGGATCCAAACTGTAATCATAGAATCATTGAATCATTTACGTTTACAAAGACCTTTAAGATCTTCGAGTCCAACCATTAACCCAGCACTGCTGAGAGCACCATTAAACCATGGCCCTAAGTGCCACATCTACACATCTTTTACATACCTTCAGGTGACTCAACCACTTCCCTGGGCAGCCTGTTCTAATGCTTGAAAACCCTTTCATTGAAGAAACATCCAATCTAAGGCACAACTTGAGGCTGCTTCCTCTTGAGCTGTCCTTGGTTACCTGGGAGAGGAGACCAACCCCCACCTCGCTGTAACCTCCTTTCAGGTAGTTGTAGAGAGTGATAGGGTCACCCCTGAATCTCCTTTCCTCCAGGCTAAACAACTCCAGCTGCCTCAGCTGCTCCTTATCAGGCTTGTGCTCCAGACCAACTTTACCAGCTTCATTGTCCTTCTCTGGACACTCTCCGGTGCCTCAGTGTTTCATTTGCAGTGAGGGGCCCAAAACTGGACACAGGATTCAAGGTGTGGCCTCACCAGTGCCAAGTACAGGGGGACAATCCCTGCCTGGTCCTGCTGGCCACACTATTGCTGATACAGGCCAGGATGCCAGTGGCCTTCTTGGCCACCTGAGCACATGCTGGATCATGTTCAGAAGCTGTCAGTCAGGGCGCCCAGGTCTTTTTCTGTCAGAGAGCTCTCCAGTCACTTTCCCCTAGTCCTGCAGTATTGCATGGGGTTGTTGTGACCCAAGTGCAGGACCCTGAAACTTAGTAGTTAGGCTTCTTTCTGGAACTCTTCCACAGCCCAAAGGATCTCACAGTCAGTATTACCTAATATTGGATCTCCAGTGTTTTTCTCTCTCCACTGTACCCAATTACCTACAATTCCATTTTTTTCTGAAAACTTTGAGCAAGAGTATCTGAGGCTGGGACCCAGAAAGAAATTAGCTTGATTACTCTTCACATTTCATTTCATATTCATGAACAAAATGTATTTGTATACCCTATGTCAGATGTATGGCAGTATTAACTTGCACAACCATGTGACAGGCAATAGTCATGTCACATTTGCCTTTAAAAAAATTTTCACCAAAGTGGGCTTCTACCACAATTGCAAATGTCCATAAGTCAAATGCAAAAAATTTATCCTAAAGTCATAACATTTTTTTGTGCATAAAAATGTTAGGGTTTTAAGCACCATTTCCCAACCTGCTTATGCTAGAAATGGGAGTTTTAAGAGAAGGAGAACCTCGACTTTTCAAAGGAACATTTCACACATTTCTCACCCTGTAGTGTGATGTGGTGACATAGTTTAAAATCATGCAATTATACATATTCCCAGAAGAGCTACTGAGGGTGACTTCACAAAGGGACAACTTTCAAACATACTGTAAATAACGTTGCTTAAAACACTCTAAAATAGTGAATTCCATTAAAATAACCTGACTTAAACTCCTTCCCAATGTGTCACTGCTTGGCATGGTCCAAACCTTCCATTGTTATTCATTTGCAAGTGACCTGTGCATCTTACTTTGAGGTTTTGCTACCTGCTGACTCTGCACCTACACTAAACACAGGTTCCTAAAATTCCCCACTAGGTCATCTTGCAGTTTGTATATATAAAAACTGACAGAAGAACTTCCTTCAGGATAGATGTAGTTGTCGGCTTCCTCATCTGGGGCACATTTGCTCACAATCAACACCCTTTCGCTCTCTAATGGCACAACAATATTTCAGTTGTTCCCTCCAGTCAAAGAAATTGGAAAATCAACAATGAGGGGGTGCTTTAATCCTTGACAACTGATCTCTAAGATACACCGAGGCACAAAATTGTTCCAAACGTGATAGCTGGCATCAGTTCCTACTAATATACTGACTGGATTATTATTCCAGAGAAGGTTATTGGTTTTCTTTCCAATGAAGATCACCTTCCTAATGAACACCTGAATGCCGCATGCTACTGCCCCTAAGAAATAAAACTAGTCTCAGTGATATTCCATGGATTCCAGGGTTTTGTCCATAGTTTCTAAAGCCTCAACAGAAACATTTTAAATAATATACACCAGACACCTGGACCCTAATTGAGCAAAACACTAATTTTTTCTTGCTTAAGTTCATCCTCGAAACAAATTAAGGCGTCCTTCTTGACGGAAGTGCTATAAAAATAGTATAACCACCTCTTTATTCTTCAGACTAGGCACCCACTACCCATGGTAAACTTAGCCTACTTATATGGGAAAATTTGGGTATTTGATTTTTTTGCTAACTATTTCCCTGTTAAAATGATAATGAAAAGTATCTTCTTATTAAAAAGGTTGGAAAAAATGACTATGTGAAATATGAGCAGTGACAAACTTGAAAAGTGGTCTCACAAGATAGCTATTACTATATGGTGCCCTTGGCAGCATAAATGGTCATTTAAAGAAGCCCATTGTAGGCTGTGCATGTAACTTATGCTTTAACTTTTGTAAACAGCACCTAGTTGCTATGGCCTGAGGCTCTTTATAAATCATTAAACAAATATATTCAACAATTTATACAAAATCAAGAAGCAGGAAATCTCCATTTCCATATTTAAATCTGCCTGTATGTACATCATTATTTTATTAACTTCCCAATAGATGCCCTCCATCTGCATACTGCTTTGACAACAGTTGGCTTTTTTTAGCCTATACTTATAGAATTTTGTATGGAACTGTAGAAGAATAAGTTATACTGTGGTTTTTAACCTTTTTTTAAATAATCAAGTCAAGAGGGGTCCATGACCAGATTAATAAAATGGCTGCTTATAAGGAAATGAGCTATGGCTGCAAGTCACCATCAAATCAAGAATTACAGAGCAAGCACATACAATCTTCTCCAAGTTCACATTGGGCTTCTTCCAGAAATTGAAAGAGACAGTCCTACAAAGGCTGGAGCACAGTCTTTAAACTTAATGTGAGTTATTGCATTAGCATCAGTTGAACTTCTCTCGTGCTTAAACACATATCTCGGTCTTCGTAGTATTGGTATCTAAATTCATATGGTTAGACTTTTATGGAATACAGAAACTGCAGAGTGCATAGCTCTAAAAAAAATGTACTTCTACCGTTGATTTTACACCCAAACAGTTCAGAGTTCTAATAAAAGGCACACAGAATAATGGTATAAAATTATTCTTATCCCTTATTCTCAGTAGCATCAGTCAATGAGAAGAAAAGACTATAGCCTATCCATATTTAATTATAAAGAAGGTTTCTCTCTGATTAATTGAATCATTAAACATGCACAGATACATTTCATGGTATTAAATATTAGTTACCTTCCAGTATATTAAGAAGTAAAAATCAGAGTGGATTAAATGGGAAGAATTATTCTTAGTGTATGTCTTGCAGTGCATACCACCCCTCACTTGTTTCCCAGGAAACCAAAAGAAAGCGTAGACATTTCACACAGAACAAGAAAATGCACATAGGCTGCAGAACAACTGGCAAAAATCTTGACTTCTTTTTAACTTATTTATGGTTTTAGCTATTGTACTGTTTATTCTAGCCTTTACAAAAGAACAAATCCAGCACTACTCATAATCTGGTGCTGGCAGTTGGTGTCTCCATTAAAAATACAGTAACAACACTACTTTAGGCATTAGGAGATACAGAAAAACATACTGAACCAAAATTTCTGCAGCATATGTTCATAATAACACAGGATTTATCAAAACATTTTTATCTGAGAACCCATGTTTTAAGTGGCAAGAAACTGTGTTAGCAAATGCTATGCCTCATTTCACAGGCTTATATAATATATATATATACACAATTTACACCCAGAGAATTAATTTCTGTTCAATAACTTCATTAAAAGAGTGTATAAATGGAAAGATTAAAAAAGAAAAAAAAAGAAAGGGAAATTAAACGTCACTCAAAGAAATGATGAGGCTGAGAGAATAGTTTGGAGCAGAGGCTTTAAGCTGCCATGCTGTGCCTTTCACAGCTGCCTACACTTCATGTCATTAATAACCAGTAAATAAGATCTGCAGGTGGGCATATAGGGCACCCTGAGCCAAGAAGCTGTAGCTAGGGCTTCTGTCTCTAAGATGGGTGGCCAGGCTCATTTGCACAAGGCTGCTTATGTTTCCATACAGAAGTGTAACCCTACTTAGCATAGCTTCAGGGAAGCTGCTACAATACAGAGAATGCTAATTACTGTAACCAACTGGCAATGATGCATCCAAAATTAAATGGCCTGTGACTGAGCAGATGAACAATTTTTATAGCCCTAAGTTCAGGGAACATGGATATTCTGTCAAATTAACACACAGTCTATTTGGCCTTAATAGGTAAATTGAAGTCTTTTAAAACACATTTAGATGTGCTATTGAGTTATCAGTTATTAAGTGCAGTTCTCCTTTCAGCTTAAAGGTGTACAATTTGAATCTAAAATACCTGTAGCTTATTGCATTTAAAAAAAACCCAAACTACACAGCCAAACAAACAAAAATAAACCTACAACATTTTATAGCCCCTATAAGCTTAATTTTCAGGTGAAGCTGCAACATTGCCTCTGCTCCTACTCTTAGTTCCTGTTCATTTCTTTGTACTTAGGCAAAATTTCCACTGAAGTCAGTAGCAGCTCTGAGCACCAAGGTCTTCAGGTACAGACACTGGAGGCTGCCTCCTCAGTCTTCAATTCCAGTGAATGTTAGGATTTTTTTTTTTTTCAGAACACTGTAAGGTCAAAGTTCTTACTTGACTTCCTAAAATGAACATTAACAAGTAAATCAAAACCAAGGCCAGACATAAATAGTCCTTGATTTTTCCTCATTGCACTTAGCAAATTAATCACCCATATATTTCAGCATAGATGATACAGCAGTCCAGCTTTCCTACAAGCACTTTCAAGAAATTCATGTATTCATCAACTAACTTTATTATACTCTTTAAAGTTAACAAAGATCTTTCTCTGAATACTAGAAAATACTTGATAAGATTTAAAAAAAAAAAATAAACTATGTACAAAAAAGTTCCAAAAGACAAATTCTATTGCCAGAGTTCAGTCCTTTTTAAAGCATGTTTTGTAGCAAGCAAAATTCACAAAGAAATCTATTGGTGCAGTACATCTCTCAAAAGGATTCATTTATAGATTTGTCAGTAAGCAAGACTCTGGTTGCTTTCAGGAAAACAGAATTGTAAGCAAGTCTGCCTTAGTGTCCCCCCAGATAATAAACACTGCCCTTAAGATATGATTACAGAAATGTCACTGAAATCAAGATCTTTAGTTACTGGTCAGACTTCCCTGTTTTTTGTCAGTCAAATTGAAACACAGATGTTTCTTCACCCAGCTTTCTAATACTGAAGTGTGGGATTCACCTTGTCAGCCCTAAGACAAATCTACGATGTCTGGCCAACTCACTCTAGCAACCCATTATAGGCACTGGATTAAAACTAGGCACTTGTAGAATACAATTCATCAAATTTATTTAGGATGTTTATCTGAAGATGTGATGTATCATATCCTAGAAAGTTCTGTT
The DNA here is from genome assembly GCA_013397915.1 of Daphoenositta chrysoptera. NCBI lineage: Eukaryota > Metazoa > Chordata > Aves > Passeriformes > Daphoenositta > Daphoenositta chrysoptera. The sequence continues at coordinate 244,413 of VZRO01001441.1, read as the reverse complement.
TCTTGGCAGTGACTCCCAGATATGGTTGGTGACATCTGTTCATATGTAGATACCTCCATCTTTTTGTTGGGTGAAGAGGAATCTAAAAAAATTTCTTACTCCTTTTTCAGACAGCCAAGTTGGAGGTTGTGCACCCTGCACTCCCTTCAAAGGGCTCTTTATGGGTTCCTTGAAAAGAGCACACACACCGAGAGAGCCCCCTCTCATGGCTACTGGGACACCTCCTCCTTCACCCCCATGAGCACGGAGGGTTGGGGGAGCTGTGCAGGGACGAGCTGTAAGGAGCAAAGCTGGCAAGAACAGCTGCAGCCATCGTTCAAGCCAGAATTGATGGATATTGATAACATCATCACGGTATCTCTGCAGTTTTCTCATTGGCCCCTCTCTCTGCCTATTGGTTGTTCATTCCAATTACTTCTCTCTTTACTCTTCTGTTTCTCCATTTCCCTCCTAACATAACACCCCCTCAGACAGATTTGAAAAACAATAGCACAAAGCTTATAAAACTCCAGCAGTTCCTGGATATATGTTACATTCTTCCCTCCCTTCTTCTCTTGTCAATTTAAGATCTGTACAGCAGTCTATTTCTTAACTATGTTTTTCCTGAAACCAGCCTCACAGGCTAAGTCTACATTTACCTGAACTGTGGCATCCCAGGAGCACTCTGAAGTCTCTGAAGTCATGTCTGACAAGCTATCATCAAATACTAAAATCAGGGTGGGAGATTTCTGTTTTAATCCAGTGACATTACCATGACAGACAACAAGAAAAATTATTTGAATAATGAATATCTTTGCTAAACATTCTTGCAATGAAGACATGGAGAAACTGGGATTACAGATTTCAGAGGTAGGTCAAGAAGGAAAGATCTGGGACTGATTTGGATCAATAGCATCTTTTATATCTTTCTGGCAAATGCCTAGTTCTGCAAGGAGCCATGTACAATGCCCTGGTTGCCACTTCACTCCAGAGGTCTCTGATTTTGAGCCAAGGATAACCATACATATATTAACAAAATGCAAAATTATACTTTTTTTGCATTTTTAACAAGAAAGGCTTTTAAAGATCAGCTGAATTTAATAAATTCAATCCAATTAATGCAAAATTGAAAGAAACAGAAGTATCTACCACATATAATCGCAGGAAATACATTGTTTTTCCCTTACATTATTCTGAAGTTCAAAAAATTTCATTAAAATGCACAGCTTGGCATATTCTGGACTAAAAGAATGCTGCAGGTTCAGGGAAAGATTGAATTTTTTTAAAAAACGCAATTTAATAAGCTAGTAGTTATATTCAACTACCAGATTCACTCTCAGAAGTGCTGGAGTTATTGAGCAGTGAATTAATGATAGAATACTTCAGTGGGAAAACATCAACTGGGCCATTTTGCAGGTGTCTGCAGCAAAAAGCCAGGAAGAGTTGGGGCACTATTACAGTCATCTCTCTCTCCTGCTTTGCAGCTTTTCTTTTTCTTCTTTTCTGCCAAGAAAGATTGTCCAGGATTACCGAACTCAATACAACTTAAAACTGCTCAAATTCACAGTAGCATCTGTCAGACCACTGAATAAACTGGATAACCTGGATAATCTGGTTCTAACCATCACACTATTGCAAAGAACTGGTCAGAGGGTGATATACTTATTGGATCTCCTTGGCATCCCTCCTGTTTGAAGAAGTCAGCTGCAACTGGCCTCAGAATCCACTTCTGATTACACAATACAGAGAATAGGCAGGCATTTTTTAAGGTTACAGCTGGAGCAATTCAACATGTCCCCCATTACATATCCTTGCTAGCATTTCTCTGCTGGAAATGACTGTGCCACAGCAGACAATGCCCTTCTAGATTTGCCATAATGCAAAACAAAAAAATTATGTCCAGCAAGTTGATAGCCTATGGATAATGAAAGCAAAAAATGAGTCTAACTGCAGCAAACAGATAAGAACAGAAGGAGCAAATAGGTCAGAGGTGGAAATATCTTAAATCTTCACAGCTATTCATAAAACAAATGGGTTATCTGAATGCACTCTGCATATGTTTCTGACGTGATACTTACAGACTGACTTTTCTGAAAGTGCAGAAAAGCACTGTGTGTGACTGAGATTTAAAGGAAGGGGTCTGATAACTTGCTGCAGTGTGATTTCATTTTTTATGATAAATGAGTGGTATATTTGATTGGGGAATAGAACTCTGGAAATTACATCAGCTTTTTGCAACTTTAGATAAATAGATAGTCACAAAAATTCTCCATTCTCCATCAGCAAAAATAAGGAAGGCTAACAGGGGTCTGCATGACTCCATACTGATGCTGAAGAGCACACCAGGACACTGATGCTCATGATTTGAAGCTATATTTCAGAGCCTCTAAGAAGAGCTGTGCCAGAATAAATAAGAGTTTTGGAGTGACAACGATGGGCAACCAGTTTTGATGTCAGACATTAAAGATGAATCATAGGATTTTTCAGAGTTGTAAAAGATAATAGTCACTACATGATTCCATTACTCCAAAGTCTTCAGTCAAGTGAGATTTTAGGGAACGTTGACTTTGACATGCTTTTTTTACCAGAGCATAGGATAAAGAACCAAATGTACTGCAGAAGCCAACCATGAAATTTGTCATTCTCAGCGTGACATATAGCATTCATAGTAAAATACAAAATATGGGGTAGAAAAGGTTGCAGCCTGCATGGGGAATGCTTCAGGTCACTCTTCAGATGTCCATATGTCTGTTTCTTAAACTACAAGATCAAGCATAACCATAAACACACAAAATAAAAGATGTTTAATTGCAGGACGGGGATTATTATGCAATTTATTATTATGCAACTGGACCAGAAATGTTAATAAAGATTTCTTGCATTGCTTCAGTATTGCTTCAGGTGTGATGAACATGCTACGGGAAGGATTGTGTTCCCTCCAAATGCTTGGGATCAAAGAACCCTTCCTCTTCCTTGCAGCACCTCACTTCAAAAATTCCTAGAATTTCTGTTTACAAACACAACTTCTGCTGAGTACTGGATTTTTTCCTAGGCAGACAGGAGGCAGTAGCAGGCCCTGCAAGAGCACTCCCAGGTACCCTGACCATCCTAGTATGAGTCACCAGGTCATGTATGACCTCCGTGACAGGGACTGCAGCAGGGCTGAGGACATTCAACCTAAGTACCCACAAACACACCCCTCACACGGCTTGTGGGGTGTCTGGCAGAGGCCAAGGGGCAGCCACGTGCTGTATGACAATCAGGAAGACACCACCATCTGTGATGGACTACCAGGAATCAGGACATGGCCACTGAGGGTGGGAAGAGAAACATCAGAGCTCTCTTTGCTCCTCTCAGAAAAACTCACACTTAGTCACAAATTACTCCTGCTGGGATGAGTGGTGTGTATCTTCCACATGAAGAGGTTTATGGGTGACAGATGCCAGTCAGCAAGCCCTACAGGATGACCCATGGGCACTCAGGACCTTTCTGGGGGAGGTGACAAACCTGCCAAAAGGTGGCACAATGTGCAGTGGCTGCACTGTTGGCTGGCTGCTCAAATTAAATTTTAATAGAACTTTTAAAAATAATTTCAGTGTAAACCACAATGTATGTGAGTGAGCCTAAATTAATAAAAAACTATCTTTCAAGAATGAAGAATAAACGTAATCTGAGATCAATATTTATGAAGCTGTGATTAATTGACTGATGACCAAATGATTACAAACTTCTGTCTGAGGCAGCTACTCAAATGTATTAGCTTTGACAAAAAAAAAAAATTAAAAAAATACAAACTGGGTCAATGAAAAAATGCATTCCTAATCAATTTTTAATAGCACTTAAGATTTTATGATTTTTTAAACTTTCCTTTTAATAATTAATCAGAAAAATGAATCTAATTTAAACAAGGTGGTGTAAGGTGTTCTGTATCTGTTTGATGGTGTTCTTAATGAAGAAATTCAATTAGGGCTGACTTTTCACTATAAATCTCTGGTTTTAAGGAATGCTCTGATTGGCTGGTAAACATTTGAGACTGGGAGAATAACGGAGATGAACCGCACTGCTCAGCACAATCTACTCATTAAGATTTTACACTGTTAATTCCAGCCTCCACTTGCTTAACAGAAAAAGAAGAAGGGAAGGGAAGGGAAGGGAAGGGAAGGGAAGGCAAGGCAAGGCAAGGCAAGGCAAGGCAAGGCAAGGCAAGGCAAGGCAAGGCAAGGCAAGGGAAACCATGATTTCAGTAATTCTTTAACTTTATCAAACTCTTCTGATGTTTTGCAGTGTTTTGCCTCATTCTTCACTACATCCTGTGGGACAGATCCTCTGCTGGCAGCAGGCACCACAAGGTGTTCTGAAAGGCTTTCATAATTACTATTTAAATCAAGACCTGTTGCATCAAACACTTGGAGCAATACCAGAGATAAAGTAGCAACCAAAACTTGCAGAATAATGGCCCAAACTTGAAGATATTCCTTGCAGAAGCACTGTCTCCTAAGTCAGTTAAATCTATGCAGGTGGGTTAGAGACAGAGCTTCTACGCATAAAAGGTAGCTAAAATTCACCCCTCTTCACTGTTATATTGCCTATTTCACAAAGGCTCTGTATATACTAGCAAATAAAACAAGCAAATAAGATTAGAAAGTCTGTTTATCCATACTTCTTGATGGTCAGCACCTCACCTGGTACATTTGTGGCTCACTGCAACCAGCCTTCACCCAGACAGTCTCCTGTCTGGTGAAAAGTCCATGCCAACATCCTCAGGCTCAGACATACAGGTGAGGTAGAGAGTGCCTGCACAGCACAATATTTGTGGAGCTTCTTCCTGCCCTCAGATGTCATTCTAGTATAATGCAGCTTGTTTAGATAAAATAACTGAACAAGGGTCTAAAGGGAAATCAACCTCTTGCATGACTCTCAAAAAGAAAAAATGGCACAGCCTAATGTCCTAAGTATGAAAGCTACACCGACTTCAGGTATAACCCAGCATCATCTATTTACTTGCTTGGCTCCTTGCTGACACAGCAAGAAAAATGGAAAACACCAGAAGCACAAGATCAAAAAAATCTAAGAGAGATCATGAAGAATGAGGTTTTTCTTACTGAACTTTGGATGCCTTGGAGCAAGATGTCTACATCTGAGCTAGTCACTTTGAATTCCTTTGTGGGTCATGGAACCTGAGAGCAGGTATAACCTTCTTTAAGAAGATAAAGTTACAGTGGTTAAACTCAAAATGAAAACTTTTTCTTTAAAAGTGATTTGTCATCTTTTACTATTTCTTTTGAAGAAGACTAACTGCACCAAGCTTCCACAAGACTGTCAATCTCAAACATTATTAAATCAACAACTGTATTCTCTTTTTCTGTCCCAGTTCACTTACCCAATGGCCAGAGATTAATCTTCCGGCCCCTAGCATTCATTTTATTTCCTTTCTGGAAATACTAAATTTTTTTCACAGCCAAACCCCAGAACACTGTTTTAAAGAGAGAGATGAAATTTGCTTACATTTTAAAATGAAAGCCACATGTGAACTCCCAAAGCAGCCTACAGTCCTCAGGCAGCACAGACAGGGGTATCTGAGAGCTACATATTTCCACTGAATGGCCTCAGAATGGCAGGTGGTGAATCCCCAAGACAGCGTCTCACAACAGGAACCAGCAAGGCCACCACTCTGCAGGGCTCTCAACAGTAAAATCCTGAGCAGGGGAAACCTGTGTTCACTCTTTAATGACCACAGGTCTGAATTTAGGCACCTAGAATCCAACACTTCTTTACTCAGTTTTAAGCAAATTTCACTCTATATTCCCCTAAATAATGCAAAACCAGCTGGGAAATCCTTTTATAAAAGCTGAAGATCCAGCCAGACTTGTTCTTGAAGAGGAAGCTCTTCATGGCCAACTTGAACAGACTTCACTGTTGCAGAAGTGGCCACTGAGGGTGGATAATTTGGCTATCAGTGGTTTATATCTATTTGTATTGGTACCAAAAATGACCTTTAGGTTAGGTTTTCAAGGCATAAAGCCCCACATCCAAATATATATATATATACAAATTACTGGAAGCAATGCAACTGCATTATTTATCACTGGGCTAATCAGCCAAGAAGACAGATATTTCATACCTTCACCTGCTCCTTCCTCTCTCTGCACACAGGTGGGAAACATGCACAGATCCAGGATATAGGAATTTATGTACTTTAAAGCCAAAAATATGGTAACATTATTCATCTTTATGAATAAAATAATATATATCTCAAGCAGAAAATACTTAATTGTCTCAGTTTAGTACTCTGACCAGTTTGTCTTGTCCTATATTGGTTCTTTTCAAGCTCTCATCAAAGCACTTTTCACATTTTGTGACAGATGCTATTTTCATATTTTCACTCTTAATCCTTTCAGATTTCTGAGATTTTGGGAGAGGTAGTGAAGAGGCTGAAGCATATCACAAATTAAGCCCTAGTCCAAGGAGATCATTCATGGTTGGAGTTGTGACTTTTAACCCATCCTTTCTCTATAGATTTACCAGCAGTGGCCAGATTGTTGGAAAATTGCCTGACTGTTTGATCCTTATGCCCCAGTGCTTCAGCAGAGGCATGCCAGGCATTCCAGGAATTTTTTTTATCTGTTTCATCCTGGCTCCAGCTTTCTTGAAAAAGTATCCTTCATGCTATGTGGACTATGGTGTTCAATAGCCTGGACCTGTTAAACATTTGTTACCTCCTGCATTTACATGGTATTTCTCAGCTCCCCTCAGCTGCAGCAGATTGTTACCCCTCCAGCTCCTTTCTCCTTGCTCTCTGAGGTCTCTCTTTCAGTACTACAGAATTAAGTATTTTCCATACCCCTGAAGAGTTGGTAACATCAACCCATAAATTTCAACAAAACCTGAGGCGCTACTAGATCACAAATAATTTTTTAAGTATTCCTTCACTGACTAGGCATACAACTTCCGCAGAAATCCACTAAACAAATATGTTTAACCTCCTTAAGAGAAAACATGTTCCTTTTAGCAGCTTATTCAGAAAAATAAACCCCTTTACAAGTTATTTTCAGTTGAGAGAAAATATATTCATCCCAACAGACCTTGTTCTCTAACAGGTCACTTTCCAGTTACACACACTTTTTTGAAGCAGTGGAAGTCATGTCTTTGAAAGGGTTCCTGCTTTATCCCAGATTCATTTAAAAGAGTTTCACACATCAAATGTAAGATGCATTTCCTTGCTTTTCATTTCTCTTTCATGCATTTACCCTTTCTACTCTTTGTATTGTCTATTCACACCTTTTCAATAAAAGTCAATATAAAAGTAAAGCTAAGAAAGATAAGTAACAGGGATTCATTGCATTCCTGTGTAGTTTGCTGGCTGCACAATAAACTCACTCAATGAATTTCAGGCTCCAGTAGTCCTCTTTAAAGCTCAAAAAACTCAAAAATTTTACATTTCTATCTCTTGAAAAAATTTCTCTGAGCACCATTCTACCTAAGCAGCACATCACTGGTGCCAGGACTAAAAGAATCTCCTCACAGCAGATGTCCACACACTCCAGCCTATATTAATTAATGGTATGTCCATTATGTTGGTAAACGGTTCTTTTCTTATTTGACAATAAGTAATTTTTCCTGACACTTACTAAAAAGTGTTATAACATACAGGCACTCAATTTTTATCAAGCACACCTTATTCAAACCCGTGCTTTCCTACCCAAGCATTGCATCACCACCAAATCCACTAGGCCTTGTCTATGCTGGAATGTCACCATGGATTAGTTTCCTCACTTTATTTGCAGTGACTTACCTATATCAAATTGAAATGCATCCGTGCAACTCTGCTATGTCGGTCTAAGATACTTTCCTTGTTAATCATTGCATCCACAACTTTACGCTTGTTTGAATTAGCTGCTCAGCATCATAAGCATTTATCTTGTGGTGCAATGTTAAATCACTCAGGTCTATAATTTTCAGCATGCTGTGGCACGTTTACAAGAAACTACAGGAATCCTGGGACTGAGGTCAAGTGAGCAGACTCCTAGGAGCCTCATATCCCACCAGCACTGCTTCCCAGATGCTCTCCAGCAGCCCAGAAAGTGCAACACAAAGGCTTCACGATTTGGAGAGTCGTTGGCACAAGCTGGGCAGCAGATGCAAAACTTTCATCCTTGAATTTGGCCCCTTGCTTTCCATGGATCAGAATCTCCCACCAGACATCATCAAGCATCATCACACAGAGCACCTTGCAGGGCTTGGGGGCTTATCCCAGTCCTCATTTTCTTGTTGCCCTCAAAGCCGCATGGATTGTGCAAATCCCACCTGAGCTGACCAGCAATGCTGTGGGCCAAGAAGCAAAGGCTGCCCGAGCTGCCCGTGCAGCGTGAGGGCAGAGTGGGAACCCAGCAGTGATCACAGGTGTGACTGCAGCCGGGCATGGGCTGCTGCAGGCGGACTGGAGGTGATGAGGAAGGGGGGCTCACGCCCTGGGAGTTTCCCCTAGAACGTGTTCCAGAAGAACGTGATCCCACGTCCCAGGAAGGACGACTTGTGGAAGTGAGATCAGAGGAGGCCAACAAGTTGATCAGAGGGATGGAGCACCTCTCCTATGAGGGAAGGCTAGGAGAATCGGGATTGTTCAGGCTGGAAAAGGCTTCAGGGTGACCTAATTGGGGCCTTCAGTACCTAAAGAGAACTTACAGGAAAGATGGGGAAGACTATTTACAAGAGCTCGTGGTGACAGCATAAGGAGGAACGGATTGAAATTGAAATAGAGTAGGTTTAGATTAGGTATAGGGTGGTGAGGACCTGGAACAGGTTGCCCAAAGAAGCCGTGGATGCCACATCCCTGGGAGTGTTCAAGGCCAGGTTGGATGGGGCTCTGAGCAACCTGGTCTAGTGAAAGGTGTCCCTGTCCATGGCACGGGGGTTGGACCAAGATCATCTTCAAGGTCCCTTCTATCCCGAGCCATTCTATCATTCTGTAATTCTACGATTCTGTGATTCAGGGCAATTAACAGAATTAAAACAGCCGTTTATTTAATTCACCATGATGAAACCTGAGCACAGCATGGGTTTTTCAGGGGAAAGGAGATCGCCCCTGCAACCGCGTCGCCCTCCTCCTGCACAGGCACTGTGCCTGCGCTCCCCATGGCGCTGTGCTTCCCCCCGGGAACGCTGTGCGTAGGCTGAGACCTCCTTGGGCCCCTGGGCCACCTCCATGGGGGCAGAGCAGAGCCGTGAGGGGCCGCGGCTCCCGCCCGCCCTCCAGGGGAGCGCTGCCAGAGCGCGGCGCTTCCCCCCGCCGGGCGGCGGCTTGGCCTCGCCGGCTGCCGTAGCGGGGCTGGCGGGGCCGGGGCCGCCCGCGGGACTTCCGTGCTGCTGGCTGCGGGCCGCGCCGCTCGGGGCCCGCCATGGCGCAGCACGGCCCGGGCGTCACCCTGTCCCTCACGCTGCCCATCACCTGCCACATCTGCCTGGGCAAGGTAACGCCGCCGCCCGGCCCCCGCGGACCGGGGTGGGTGCGGGGAGGTCCGGCCGGTGGCGGCAGCTGAGGGGCCCCGCCGCGGCTCGACGCTCTGAGCCCCACCGGGGTGATGTCTTTGAAGGCTCTGCGGGCTCCGTGCGGGGAAGGAAACGGGGGGGCGGGCCGTTCCCGGCAGTGGCCGAGGATTGCAGGCACCCTTTGCGAGGCTGGGACCCGCGCGCCGTCCCGGCGGGAGCGTCCCGGGAGGTGCTGCGGGAGCCTGGGGGGCCCGAGGTGGCTGAAACGCCGGTGTGCGGCTCCCCTGGTGCAGGTTCTGAGGTCTGGGGTTTCCTCCCGGTACCAGTAGGATACTCTGTTACAAAATGCTCGGGGAGCTTGTGTTCAAGCGTGGTGCTGTGTCGCGGAGGACAAGTGAAACAAAGAGGGGGTGTATAACCGAGTGGATTTAAAAAGTATTGAGCAAAACTGCAACAGTCTGGAGAAAAAGTTTCCGCTTCCTGTCTCTGACCCTTTCTCAGTTCCTTTCTCTTCTCCCTCGGGAAGCAGAGGGCTCTTGCTAGTCTTTTCTTCTCTAAAAGCCCCAGAGCTAATTTCATGGCTGTCACTAATTGCTTCTCAAATTCTTTGCTCGTTCCTTACTACTCTTTTTTCTTTTTTTTTTTTCCTTTGTTTTCTTTTCTTAAAGCACAGCGATAATTACACGGGGAGAAATAGCCTTTTATGTTTGTGGCATTTATGTTTATGTTTGTGACATTTAGTGTCTGGTTTGTTTCTACCTCACCTGTCCTTTACTCCCAGACCTTCTCTGCTGGAGTGATAACAAAAGGGCAAGCACATTTGATGCGTGAAGTAGGTGTGTAGCAGTGATAGTCAAAGTAGTCAGACATCTTCCTTTTCTCAAGTCTCATAATTCTGACAGTGTGTTACTTTTAGCAACCATGCTTACTCATTTCTTGGCTTTTTTGTGGAAGCTGAGCAAGACTTCCTGGCTGTTGTCCTGTTATTTTTCGTTTTCTGTTTGTCTGTCTAAGGAAAATGAAGGAGACCCCAAGTGTACTGTGTCTGTAATGCAGAGTGAATACCCTCCACTTAGCAAAAAGTGGAAAGAGTGAAAAGAGGAGAGTGAAATCAACTGACAAAGATATTTGCTATTTGAATCCGACCCTAGTTACTTTCTGATCTAAGCACTTAACAGTGGATTAGGTATTCGATCGTATCTTGCTATAAAGCCACTGGGTTATTTCAAGCCACTGTTTCATACTGCCACTTCCTTTCTAGATGTTCCTGAGTTTGTACTGGAAGAGGTTTCCTTTCTTGCTCTCTTGCATTAAGATAATACATTAACATGATATAAGTGAATCTTTTGGTGAGATATGATAAAGATATTTGAATGCTTTCATTTTCAGACATGTAAAGCTGTTTAAATTTTGGCAAAGCTGACAGCTCTGACTGTCCTTTCTTTTTAATACACGTCTTTGTCTCTAGCTTGGAACTTCATTGAAAAACTTCATCAGAAAAACCAATCTTCTCAGGACTAAGGTTGGAGGAAGGAAGCTGTTCAGTTTAAATTAAGGAAGAAATCTTGTCAGTTTTTACCATCTTTTAGTGGGGAGCAGGGAGTATCATGGAGGGTTGACATAATCTGATACCCCTGTGGTTTTTAGCATAGACTTCAAATCAAGTAGAAGGCCCACCCTAAACTCAGAATGATCTCTTGCTAGCCCTGCAAAATTTGCACAGGTCTTACTGCAAAATACAAACTGCTCACTGTGCATAATGGTTAGGGGATAAAAAAGGAGATATTGCAGAGAAATTAATTCAGTGAGTTGGCCACTCATTGCTTTTAATGAAGCTGAAATCTTGGGCAGTAAGGACATGTTAGCCCATTTGTTAATTTGAACAGTGTCAGAAATTATACTGGCAAGATGTGCAAATAACCATTTAAAATAAGAGTGAATTGCTTGGATCAATTTCATGTTTGTTACCTGAATATTCTTTTAGCACAGTCTGAGCTGTCTTCTAATTTATCTGTATATTTTAATTAGATAGCAGATCAGAAACCATCTGCTTCAGACTGTTTGGTTTATTTGTCCCAGGATGTCTGAAGGTCTCTCTTGTTGGTTTTGGTGTAGACAGGTTGCTTGGGCTCAAGATAAAGCTCTGTGTTGGTTGGAACAATGTAGGATGTCTGGGGATTGGTTCACTGGAGTGTGTCTGATTTTCCATGTGCCTGCTCCTCCGTTAGTGCTGCGTGTAGGCCCAGAAGTGCCTTCAAAGTGACGTGGATGTGTACAGGAGTGGATTTTGATCTGCATAAGGAATGGCATTATGTGGGAGGGGAAAAATTAGGAAGTTGCTCAAAATCACCTAGCTGATCAAGCGTTCTGAAATAAACTATAGGCTTTCTAGACATTATGGTCAATTAAGGAACTGAAACTGTGCTGTAATTCAAGTGAAATGCTTTTTTAGTAATGGGTGTGTTGTGATCCCCCATTCCCTGGGCTTGTCACAGTCGGTGGAAAGGGCAGTGGCAGCCCCAGCTATTGTGTGACATTTCAATAGCAGCTTCTGCTGGTGTGGCATGGGTTGCTTTGTGTGGATCCTGAGCCAACAAAAGTATAAAACCCCAGCCCTGAAATGAAACTTGTAAAGGTGTGTAAATCAGAAGCACTGTACCCTGGAGAGTAATAAATGTGACTTACTGTTTTGCTAGGATATGGAGTAATCATTCATGTCTAAGAAGTGTGCTTCTATGTCAGGTTTGGGGTAACTGAGGGTCTCTTGCTCCCCAGGGGGGAAAACCTGCACTCAGGAAATGTCTTTTCCTGTTTGGATTATTTTGTATTATTCTGCTCTGTATCTTATCATCACCATCCATGTAACTATTCTCAAGCTGTTTCAGAGTAAGAAAGAAGTATGGCTAGACAAAAAGTCGTTGTTTTTTTTTTTTTTTTTCTGCTCACTGCAGGTGAGAAAGCTCTTTTTCTTGTAAAGAAAAGCAATAAGTAACAAGATTTTTTAAAATTAAAAATAATGAAAAATGCAATATTTAAATGTGCACACCAAAGCATTGGTGTGCTAATGCTTGCAATAATCAGAAAAAAGCCTCCTTAATTAGAGGTGAAAGTTCAGTCTCTCTCTGTTCACACCTTCAGTAACTTGAGTTTCTGTATATGTATGGATAATTCCTTTGACTCCCAGGACTGTCTCATTGGAGGTCTTAAAAATATTGTGAATCCTGTAACTCAACAGAGGCATAGATAGTGAGTTGGAGAAGGCCTTAATTCATATCCATGAATATTTCAGTGGTGAAACACTTGGGTTTTAGCTCGTGCAATGCTGATCATATGGGTATGATAGCTACAGGACACATCTGATCTGTTGGCCCAAGTGGTTATTGACTGCCCTTTCAAGGTGTTTGCTTCTCCCTGCCAACATTTCATTTTTCCTTTTTAGTTTGACTACTTTACTAATAGAATGGAAGAGGAATATCTTGGAGATGATGAGGACTTCATTTAAAGATGAAGATTCTCTTGAACTTGGGTTTTAAGTGCAATACAGTAGAATCTAAAGTAATATATATTCTGACACTTCTGTGTCTTAAAATAAATTTCTTGGAAAAAGACAGGTTTGGAGGAAAAACAAGTAATTTTTTTAAGACCCCTAACACAAATACTGATGTTAACAAGTAAGAGATTTGAGAGTGTGTATTACAGTAAGCTGTAACAAGCTGCAATAAGACATAAAGTCTTTTTCTTCTTCATCATATTTGGTCCCTCTATGCACATTTACTTTCAAACAGGGTTTATAGTTAAATGACAAGAGAGAATAATGCATTGTCATTAATATTTTCTAAAAGTTTGTTTACCCTGCCGTTTTGGAAGGGGAGAGAAAGCTTGAAAGAATCTGTGTCTGATTGGAATATTTAATCCTTCAGTTAGCTGCCCCATTCTTGGGTAATGACTTATTTAGTAGCAATGCATATCTAGCAGGAGACTTGAATTAGTGATTGCTGGTTCATGTTTCAGCTCTGTGGTTTTGGCCCTGATCCTTTTTAGAGCTGATTTCCATGAAGCTGCTTATCCGCAGGCTAAAGTTAATCTGTAACACTTTATGTTCCAATGATACCTCTTCCACAGCGAAGTGTTGGATGTTGCCAGTAGAAATCGCTCATTGCCTCACTTTTGAAAATGCACGTATTTGGTTGTCTTCTACCTTGGCAGGTGAATGCATTTCACTGGGGTGGCTGGCTGCAGTTCCTGGAGGCTGTGGAGTAAAGGAAAGGTGCTGCTGCCCTCTGGTTATTAATGAGCTCTTGGTAACAGGCACCTTAGTTCTGCAGAAATGGTTATAGCTTTGGTGCCTTCAATAAGAGGGAAATTTGGTGTTTTGAGTCAGGAGGCTGCTCCTAGCTAGCCCTGTGAAACAACAGTGTCACTTTCCTGCAAGGCCAGACTTGCACTGAGAAATGGAGTTGTATATTTTCGTATTTTGTTACTTGAAGGAGTTTTAAGGTATTCATAGAGTCTTTCTGTTTGTTTTTTTTTTCTTTTTATTTCCTCTTTGATGCTAAAAGGTCCGTCACCCAGTTATCTGTGTGAACAACCATGTTTTCTGTTCCATTTGTATTGAAGTGTGGCTGAAGAACAATAATCAGTGCCCAGCTTGCAGGATTCCCATCACGCCTGAAAATCCCTGCAAGGAAATTATAGGTAAGAACAAGTTTGGGCTTTGAAATAACTTTCTGGTATTTACTGCTGGAGGAGATTGCTTTGAGTCTGGAGATATCTGGATACCTTTTCCTCTGTGTGTTTTTTACCAGCATCTAAGGAAGAATTAACTAAATCTTTAACCTTGTAGCTATTAGGTATGTTACTGGAAAGTTAGAAAGACATTGTGTATATGAATGGCTAGATTATTCAAACACAATATGTACCCGATGGCTCTAATGATTGTTTTAAAACGTTGGTTGGATGGTGCCTTTAACTGAAAAAAATGCGTTAAAAATGCATTCTCAGCTGTGCATTGCAACCTGTTGACCTAAGAGAACAGTATTTAGCTGAGAAATAGTGTACTTCAAGTGAGAATCTTGAATGAATATGTTATATTTTTTTATTTTTTTGTTTGTTTTGTTTTGTTCATCACTTCCTCCTTTTTTTATTTTCAAGAAAATTACTCTTAGCACAGAAATAAGACAAAGCACCTGCATGAGGATCTTAACTTCCCCAGAGCAAGGAAATACTGCAGTCTTTATTTAACGTAAAATATCAGCTCTACTATTTCATTCTAAGAGAAAAATATATCTGAATAATCTCACTGCCAAAACTTACACTAACTTGTACTAATTAAATGTATGCCTAATACCCTGCCCCTTCCCTTCCCTTCAGCTCTGTTTTATTAGTATGGTTTTAAATAACATAGGATTCTGTTAAGGAAAAAAAAAAGTTGAAAAATGTGTAAGTTTTCTTCCTGTTGTGAATCAAGATTTTGACTTCTATGCATCGCTAGTAGGTACTCAAGTTGAACCTGTTTGGAAAGTGAAAAGACTTTAAATCTTCCATGGTAGCCAATTGGTCCAATATTAGCTTCATTTGTAGTTGATAATATGCAAAGTGCTGTAAGGTGGATAACTAGTATTGAATTCACTGAAAAAGAAACAATATTAGTGCTTCTTTCATCCTGTGTTGCTTTAGGAGGAACGAGTGAAAGTGATGCTATATTTAGTCCAACAGTCAGAAAACACCTACGTAAAACAAGGCTTGAATTGCTCCACAAAGAATATGAGGTAAGGACAGGGGGAGTGTTGTGACTTTCCAGATGAGCTGCAGCTGTTAAATTACAACATACAAATGGTCCTTTTGCTTTGAGTCCCGCTGTTTTTAACTTGAGTAAAGGTGTATACTGTATGTACATGAAACTCAGTTGCAATTAAAATTCTACCTTTTGACTAAGGTTACAAGAGAGCATTTGCTGGTGCTTGAAGTGGTCCCACTGAAGTCGCAGTAATAGTTTTTCTAGACAACAGGTAGCCAAGTACAGCCAATTCTTTAGTTTTGTAGGAATTCCACCCCCAGGTGGTATGGGAGCGTTTTCTTTATGCATATTAGGTGTAGGGAGCTTTTTGTTTTGTCTTCAACACAAGCACAAACATTTTCTGAAGTAATTCCCTGTTGCTCAGGGAGACTAAATTCCTTCTTAAAGAATGTTGCCCACTGTAACCTTCTGGCATAGGTTAATTTTTAGCATTATTGTTTTATTGTTTTTTGAAAGTGAGTAAATGCTTAAAAGGGGAGCTGAATGCTCCAGTCTCCTGCTGGAAAAATACTCTCTTGGGAGGAAGATGAAAAGCTGTTAATAAGGAATGTGCTTAGTTTGTTTTCTCAGCTGTTGTTTCCTCAGTAGCAGCAGTGTGTAGACATGACATATTTTTGAAGGAAACCTGTGGGGAGGAGAATGAGGGAAAAGAAATGGACTCTCTATATATCCTTAACACTGGGGAAGTAAGAGCTATCTTTTATGACAAGCTTGCCTATAGCTCAGGTTCTATTGTTGTCTCTGAGAGAAGGAGTCAGGAAAAAGAGGCTTTCTGCCTTTCTGTTGAATCAACTCGAAATTCATAGAGCTAGTCATAGGATAACATAAATTTCTTTAAAAAAAACCCTAATTTAAAATGGTTGTTCCCATGCTGCAGGCAGGGCTGGGCATGATTATTTGTGAAGATATGCCTTGGATTTATGTAAATACTTTATATGGCCTCCTTAAGTAGTCTGACCATGAACAACTCATATACTTGAATTGGTAAGCAGTGTAGAAGACATGTTTTCAGGATAAATTATTTCTTTTATCCCTTTAACAACAGGCTTTGGAAGGTTTTTGCTTCCCTGTGGCTTCAGACTGATACAGCTAAGAGTTTTGTTCTTTGCATTTTGAGAGTCTTTCCTAAGATGTTGCTGCTTTGGGGTAGCTGGAGCAGTCTTTTCCAGGCAATGTTCTGTCCATTTTGAATTTGAAGACTTTCAACATCCTAACATGTGACGTTTCAGAATTATATGAGAGAAACACTCAACAGCAAATGAGTCAGCAGAAAACGACCTCAAGAACACTCTTGATACAGGAAATCCTCCCACAGAGTGCCCTAATAATAGATTCATGTTGCTGAATGCTTTGAAGCTTTTGGTCTGCCCAACAGTTTGTTCAGGGTCCTTTATGTAGTCAAGGGATTCCCTGCACTAAAACCTTCAGTATGCTTGAGTGTGCAGGTTGATTAAAGTCCTGCCTAAAGCACAATACATAAGCATACTTAGATATATGTGTAGGTGAAGGCATGCATCTGGGCTTGCCAGAACCCATGTTTCTAAGTGCTGTGGGGACTTGCCAGTATTATTTAATTAATCTCACAAATTATTTTAATTCCTCTGAATTTCTGACACCTTTAGGATGAAATAGAATCCCTGCAAAAAGAAGTAGAAGATCTGAGAGGTAAAAACCTCAGTTTACAGATACAGCTGAAATCTCTTCTGGATCCTGCGGCATCAGCTTTGTCTTGCCAAAATGAGGAAACTAGCCAGTCAGCAAACAAAGCAAGTACCAGTGGCCCAGAAACCCCAGAGGAATGGAGCAAAAAGCTGAAAACTGCCAATGATATGTGTGAAAAACTGATGGATAATATGGAAAAGCTAAGGGAGGTAATAAATGTAACAAACAGATTTCTTCAGCTATTTTGTAGCATAACTGTTTTGTGTTAGTTAAATGGGAGTGAGAGCTACCGTGACCTTTGGGTACTTCATAGATCTAGAAGAAAGAGGAAAAAAATTGAATTCCAGTGACTGTTGGTGTATCATAGTATTTCCATTTAGCCCTTGCAAGTGTCAGATGTTATTGCTTGTTCTAGTGAGTCCTGTATGTGACTCTTCTTCAACTCCTCTGTCACTCTATGACTGGGTAATTGGATTATAGTAGCACTTGTCGACAGTATTGATGACCAGATTTTTCAGGCTTGCAATAATCTATATAATATATCTATTTTACAACATTCAGTGGGCAAACACAGTACAGTTGGCTGAGGCAGATTTTGCACTATTGCCCTCCCTGCTAGCCAATATTTTTGGTGCAATTTGCTGAGACAGAGTAACTTGACCCTTTGACTGAAAATAGACAAGCTTCAGCATTTTATGACCAGAAGATCCTTTACTGGAAATCTATGGCCTTTTTATACATCTTGGTGTAATATAAAAGTAAATCTGATACTGCAGAAGAAAGGATGAAGGAGATAGGCATGTGAAAATACATCTAAATAAAAGTATCTTGCAGAATATACCTGCAGGCACAAGTAAGATCACCTTAAACATTGAAGAAGAGTGAAATTTCAAATGAATTTGAAATCAAGGTGGAAAAAACTGGACTTGTTTTTGTTCAAAATGCTGCCTTTATTTCTTCTATTAACAATCCTGAGTTGCTTCCTGCAAAACTGAAGTGTGATGTGTTTAGGCCTTTTTTTTTATTTTAACTTTCTAAGCATTAATAGTGTTCACACTTTTTCTGTGCTATAGACTTGGAGGCACACATTGTACTGTTCTGCCATTTTGTTAATGGGACATTTCTAGGACCCCAGGAGCTTAACATTCACTTTTTAGATAGCAAAGAAGGATTCTCAGCAAGAAGTTCTTGTCTACCTTTTTTTTTT
>VZRO01001441.1:206786-226208 GCA_013397915.1 Daphoenositta chrysoptera | reverse complement strand
TTTTTTTTTTTTTTGTGATTGCTTAAGTTTTTTAACTTTTTTCCTAGGTAAGTAAAAAAGAATGTTACAGGAACTGACGAAGGGATTTGCTTGGGTATTTTTGCAGTATAACTTTGGTCTTAGCAAGAAAAGAAGCTTAAGTGTAGGGAATCTCTGTTGAAGAGTTAGAAAAAAAATAGATGCTTGGATAGGTTTTAGGGAAGAAGTCTTAAACTGTTGTCATAGAATCATTTAGATTGGAAAAGGGCTTTAAGATCATTGAGTCCAACACTTTTTTCCCATCTGTTCCCTGTTTGACAGCTGCTCAATTCTGTAAGTACCTACAATCAGTTGGCTGTTTTAGACCTTGTCTAACTTGCAAGCATGCACTGCCCATCCCCATTCTGAACAGCAAGACCTCTTTCCCACACACACACTATCTGGGGTCAGAAACCTTCTTATCCCTGGAAGTACCTGACCCAGTAGTTTCGACCAGACATCATTCCCCAGTGAGACAAGATCCCTCAGCAAATGTGGTTGCCACCACTTTCTTTTTCAGAACTAGACTGAACCAGGAAATAGCAACCACCTTTATCATTTAATGTTCTAGAGCAGACAAATTAGGAATGCCCAAAGTAGGCATTAATACTTTGAGTGGTGTCATAAAAAGTATGGGAGAGGTGAAACAAACTCCATAGGAGAAAGCCTAGGCTAAGTACACTCATTAAAAATGCAGTTACATGATGTCATTAATGTAGACATTGTGCTGCAAGTGGGGATCCCTTGCAGATTACTGACTTGGAGGGTACAGCACTCTCTGGAAGAAGGACACCAGAGGGGTTCAGTCCTTGCCATGTGCCACATGGATGCCCTGCCTACCAGAGCTACATAAGTAATGAAATCTTTTACTTGATTATGTAGCTGGGGGAGCTGTGTCTTTGAAAAGAGAGAAAGGTCTTGGCCATGTTGTCAAGTGGTTTGATGATGCTTTGGAACTGAGCTTTCCTGAATTCTCATTCATTGCTTTCAGGATAGCTTTTTGAGCATTTATTTTTTAAATATTAAGTAGTTGACACTCAGCCCTGGGCTCACCCTTCAGTTCTTTGCCACAAGTCTCTAGTTACTCTTTTTGTCCTTAGGAATATTGTGGTGTTGGAGGTAGGGGTTGTTTGTTTATTTTTTTTCTGTTCGATTTCCCCTCCTCCTCACCTGGCAAGGTTGCTAGGGATATTTGTATGAGCATTTAAAGTTCTCTGTCTCTCTTCTTGCACTGTTTGATGCTTCTGAAAAAGTACATTTCACTCCTGAGCCCAGTTGCATAGCTCTTTCTTCAGATCTAGCTCTAGATCATACTTCTATTATGCAGTGGAAGCGTTATCTAATTGAGGCTGTGAATTACGAGTCCTGGACTGTGGTGCTGTTTTTAGCATAGAGAGGTTGAGCAGACTATGAAGTGCAGAGAGTATATTCTCCTTGTTAGGATAGTGGCATTCATTGTTCTGAAACACGGTGGCAGGAAAACTCTTTATATGAAGTGTCTTGTTAACAAGGGTGTCTTCTGAACTGAGAAGAAGGAATTGACCTCAATTCAAGGAGTAAGAAGGGTTGTGAATCAGGAATCTAAATCACAATGTCCTGGAAGAAAGTGAAGAAAGACTGCAAATAGCTTGTCGTAATGGATTTACATCCACAGGATAACTATGCTTTAAAAACAAGCCAAAAACCCACAAAGTAATCTTGCTCTAATTTGGAATGGGGGAAGCTGTTCAACATTAGTTTTGCTGATACCTGCACATTGTAATGTTAATGTACTTAACGTATTTAGTCATGTGGAAAAAAAAACATGGAATTGCCATTAGTACATCTCCTTAATGACTTTCTGTGCTAACTAACATAGCTGTGTTTATTTCCCTAGATAGGACACTTGCAATGTATTTTGGGAATATAAATAAAAAATGTCTGTTCGCTATTCAGTTTTGCAAACCATTTCCCATGGTGATTTTTAAGTGGTGTCCCTGTCTGAAGGCTGTTTCCTGCCTGCACATTTCTAGTTCTGTCTCTTTAAAAAGGAGAAACAGCTTGTCCTATAAATATTAGAAGTAATTTCTGTTTCACTGTATACTTATTTTTTTCATTTTCTTTTCCTTAGGCAAATAAGAAACTGAGCGTGGAAAACAATAGCCTTTTAAGAGAGAATTTGCGACTAAAAGCTGAAGTTGATAGTAGATCACCCCAAAAGTATGTGAATATTTTAAAAGCTACTATCTTTTATTTATAGACTGTTTAACTGTTGTAGGACTGTTTAACCTAAAACTGTGGTGGTGTACATGGTGCATATGTGTCTCCAGGTAGACTTTGGAATTTTTATCCTTGTGGACTTAGGTGAAGATTGAAACTTAGAGAACAGCAGCGAGTGGGTGAGAAATGCAACTTAGAGAATCGCAGCAAGTCCACAGTGAAGGAATACGACTTGACTACAAGTGCTGTTCCTTGTGTTACATGGCCAGTATTGAAATACTGGATTCATTAGTTGAATTCTACAGTTAAGTTGTTATTGGAAAATTTCTAAATCTCTGGTATATGGTCAAAATAGAAGGTCTCTTACTAAGTGCCAGTGTTGCTTGTGTTTGTGTTTTTGTTCTTCCTTTTGCTGACTTCAAGGTTTGTTTTGTGGGCTTGGGCTCCCTGTTCAAGGAAAGTTCCTGACAGCTTTGTGTCTGGGCAACATATTTAGAATTGAGCTTCTGCAGCATGAGAACATCATTCCCAGAACTGACATCTATGTTTAATACTCTGTCTTAAAACAGTTAAAACACCGATGACAATACCCTCAAAAAGCAGAAACATTGTCATACTCATTATAGCTGTGTTCTAAGGTACTTCTTCTTGGGAGTACTTTGTGAAGCAATATATTTATATTTTTAAATCAAATTATTAAATTTAAATTAAATTATTAAAAAGCTAATAGCAATATTGGCCAAAGGTTTATACAGAGCTTTTGAGGAAGGGGGTTGGGAGGCACCTGTGTAATGTGAGAAGAAAGCTCTTTGGATTTTGTTCTAGTTCCAACAACACACCTGCTGGAAGATAAAATTCATCCTTACAGAAGAGCTTACTTGCCAGACTGTTTGTCATTAGAGACAACAGGAAAGAAGGTGCATGATCCTTGTGCTATGGATGCATGAAAGCACATTCTGCCCTGAAGTCCCCTAATAAGATAGAGCCCTGTTAAAGGTCTCAGCAATGGCTTTTATGGCATGGATTACCTTTTCCCATAAGACTCAAGAGTGAGTTGGCAAGGATGGCAAACTAAAAAGTAAATAGATATAACTAAATAAATCCTAGGAAAGAAGATCTAGAAGAGACCAGATAATCTAAATTGGTTTTTACTTTTCTGACATCAGGTGAACTACCCAGTGGAGTTTTCTTCTAGCTTCTTCTTTCTTCTAGCTTATTCATGCTTTACCATGGTCAGAAAAAAATATATATCAGCAGGACAGGGGTGTGAAGAACTAGTCTTTGTTGCAAGCCAGTTACTTCCCCATCTTTTGACAGTGTTGCCTAAAACAATAGCCTGTCACTTCTTTTTTAGAAGCCCAGATATACCCAGATGTTATTACAAATTGGACAGTGTTAGGGTCTGTCTTGCAATCCAGATGCCCACTAGATTGCTCTGTCTGTGTCTCTGCTATTATTTATTATTATTATTATTATTATTTTAGTCTCCTGAACAAATATCACATCCTGCCTGCCTATTGGAAATTATCCTTGGCCCATGCTTACTCCAGAGCTGTGCATGGGATTTAGGACATGAATTGAATCAGGTTTAAACTGGGCTAAGAACAGTTCAAACACTTCAGGAGTTTGTATGTCTATACCCTGATTCTGCTATATTGAATTTTGCCTTTTCTTTGAGCCCAGTGGTGCGCTACAAGAATTTAGGTAGATGCAAGGAAAAACTTGTCCTGGAAGAAACCCTTCAGCACATTAAATGTAGCAATTTTTATTCATCAAGCCTATACCCATTCATTCCTCATTGTGTCTTAAATGCTGACTTTGTCCAGGTCTTCTAGATACATGTGACTTGAGAGAAAAAGTAAACTTGTGTTTATTTGGTTTTGCTCTGCACTCAAGAATCTCCAGTGTCTATGGTTTTCTGAAGTCGTCATTCTTAGAACTGGTACTAGACTACAAGTGAAGTCTTGGTAGCACTAACTAGAGCAGAAAAAACTGTCAACTGTCTTCTGTAACATCTTATATCAAGATCTTGCAATACCTTTTTTGGTGTTTCCTTTTACCTGACACTTCTAGCACAAATGGCCAGTTCTGCCAAATTGCTATTTAGAAAGTTACCTTCCTGCCTCATTTTGCATTTGTGGTTTTAATGTCCCCTTTCAAAGTGTGAGAATTAACCCATTTATTGGCTTTCTTCAGGTTGATGTTTTGATGCATATCAAACTTCATCCTTTCAAATCCTAGGTACATCCTTCAGATGGTGAGAAGTATCTCCAGTCTTAATGTTGTTAGCAGAAATTTTAAATTAACTTTCATCCTTTTGGTCATTAGTCTGGTCGATATCCAGATCAGACCTAACATCAAGACATTTTTTAAATGTTGTTTCAGCTCTGATGGCAAACTTTGATAACATTTTAAGGGTCTTTCAGCTAGGCTTCACACTTTGAACAGGGCTTGCAATAAATGGTTTTTTTAACTTGCTTATGAAGTCAGAATTGAAGGCATAAGCATCAGAGCCCAGCAATGTCACTAGAATTAAAAGTTTCTGTGCAAGTACATGGATTTGACAGTATAGTTGTTCCAGTGTGCTTTATTCAGAAGTTTTCAGAACGTAATTTTTGGAAAAGTTTCTGAATGAGTCTCTAGTACAATTTAAAATAGCTACTGAATTGGATCTTTGTAATTTAGTGTCACCACCATTGTTGCATTTTTCATATACTCCTTAGCTGCAGGTTCTCAGGTATGGATTCATGCTTAAACAACTAACTAAAGTAACTAAATAAAACTGGTATTGAAGTATTTTGTAAAGGTTTTGTCAGTATTCAGTCCCCATATCCCAAGTGTCATTCATTTTGTGCATGATGACATTGGAGCTAAATAGCACAACATAAATTGTTTTTGTGGACTTAGCTTTACAGAAGAGGGAACACTAATGGCAGGTGAATGATCCCTTTGTAAAACAAACTCTACCTCCTACATCACAGGGAAAAGTATAATTAGCCTTCTTCAGTGGTCAATAAAAAACTTTCCTTTTATCATAGACTTTAATTGTTTTTTCTTTGTTCTTATCCATTAAAACCTGCTGAAAAATGTCATGTATGTCAATAAAATCAATATTTCAGCCATGTCAGGAATTTTTATACATTTTTTAAACTGATGATGCTGATTTATTGATTAGCTTTTTATTTTTTTCCTTGAAACATTTTTGAGACTAGACCTTCACCAGCATACCATACCATCATATAGTTGGGATACAGGTCTGAAAGGCAAATAAGGGTAAGTTTCTTGCTCTGATTCTTACTGAAGACCTGCATTAGTCTTCCATTTCTCAGGCAAATCAGACTGTTTGGTAGTTGTTGTTTGTTCTTTCTTTACCTTTTCTCCTGATGAATTTTCAGCGACTTCTGTGTTCCCGATACAGAACAAAAAAACTTCTAAAACTTAAGTTTTGCAGGATAATAAAGCCCTATTACTTCCAGCTCTACTTGAAATAGAAAACTGTTAAGTCTATTGGCAGGGCACAGTGGATCTAAAAGCATTTTTGGCAAAGGGATGTTTGCTTTTTACCTGAAGGAAAATAACTAGCAAGTCCATCTACTCCAGGGTATGGTGTATTTTATGAATGGTTAGATTCAGATTGGCTTGAACCAGACTTCCAGGCTTCCTAGGAGTCTTTTCCCTAAATATTTAATTCCTTATGCCAGTTAAAATCCCAGTCTGAAACTATCTGTAACATGCATAAAATTGTTGCATTATCTCTTTTCTCTGGTTTTGTGTGTTGTTTTATTGTTGCAGTTTAGAGGGGGAGGAGCAGTTCTTCTTCAGTTTTACTGTTTATCTTGTCTAGATTTGTGAGTTCAGGTACACTGAAATCTAAAGCTGTTGACTTTCTAGGTCATTCTTTACAACGTTCAGTTTTTACCTAACTCAAATATTTCTGCGCATACCAGGCTATTAAATTCAGTCTGCATTTCACTTGCCTACAAATAGGCTTCTAAAAACCTGTGTCCAGGGTGCAGAGGGTAAAAATATTGCTGTCTTCCTTGATAGAAAACTGGGCTATGGTCTCACCTCTCTGCAAGTTTGCTGGACCAGAGGAGTGACCATTTTTAAGACTAGCTAGAGTGTGGCCTTAGAAGTAAAGCAGGGGAAAGTACTATATAATAGCCTGCAAAACAGCTCTGAGTTCTTGATTCATAGCATTAAATCCTGAGAAAGTGCCCACTTCAGGCATGAAGATCTAAACCTTAGGCAGATGGGTAAGGACATTCAGATCACACTCTGGTTTTGTGGGTTGTCCAGTACAGGTTTTTTTTCAGTAGTTCTGAAGTAATTCTAGCTTATGCTATATGCTGACCCTGGTGATAATCTGCCTTTCTCACATGGAAGACCAATGATGATTCACTGAAAGATGTTAAAATGCTTGGAGAGGCTTTGCATATTTGTCTAAATTCAGCCAACTCCCTTAGTGAAAGGGGAAGCTCATTTCAAACAATGTACCTGACTTGTCTGTTCGCAGTGGACTGTATGTCTTGACTTTTTGTGGGTTTTGTTTTTGTTTGTTTTTTGGTTTTTGGTTTTTTTTTGCTTGCTAGGAAAAGGCCCTCATCTGACAGTAACTGTTTTTTTAGTTCTGATGTCTGTGCAAATATGACATACTTTTAAGACAATTGTATAAAAACCTGGGATGTTGCCAAGATGTTTCTGCAGATCACCTTTCATAGGTAATGTAGAGGAGAATTGCAGAACTTGTACAGCTGGTGCATGATATCACCAAAGAACTGTAGAAACTAGTAGGTCTTTCAGCTGGCTTGTTCTTGAATGTCCTGCTTTTCTTCCCATCTAACTGCAGAACCCAAGGGAAAATGTGTATCTGAATGATGGGACTGGGTTTACTTGTACACTCTGGCATTGCCCTTATCTCAAACTGTAATAAGCCCTGACTGTACCTTGTCGTTTTCCACTTTTCACCCTTTGTTTCCTTTGGAGGATGGATCATCCTCATGCATCCTGAACTGCAGGGTGGTCCCCAGCCTGGGCCATCAGGTGATTAGAACTGGAGAGTCAATTTCCATAGCACCCATGCAGCCCTAGTCTTCAGGAAGTGGTTATACAAGAAACCTGTTTGTTGCAGCTGCTTGCTATCCAGAAAGAGAAGAGTTTGTATGAACTTGTGTGGTTTAAACTGACTTAAGGGCTCAACCAGACAGACATGGTGCAGTTAGTGGTCACTGATGTATTATTTTATGTGTAAAATAAAACTCTAAAGCTGAATTTGCAGAACTGATAGGTAAGAAGAGAAGAAACAACTGAAAATTTTGTTCAACTTCCCAAACAGTTTCTAAATGGACTTCTTCAGAAGTTGTCATGGTTTAACCCTAGGCAGCAACTAAGCCCTACGCAGCCTCTCACTCCCCTCTTAGGGTAGAGAAGCAGAGAAGTAAAAGTGAAAAAACACATGGGTTGAGATAAAGACAGTTAAATAGGGAAAGAAAAGCTGTGCACAAGCAAAGCAAATCAATGAATTTATTCACCACTTCCCAGAGGCAGATAAGTGTTCAGACGTCTCCAGGAAAGCAGGTCTCCATTTGTGCCTAACAGTGACTCAATAAACAAACACCATCATTTAGAACATCCCACCTTTCCTTCTTCTTTTCACCGCTTTATATTCTGAGCATAATGAGTTATGGTCTGAATTATCCCTTTGGTGTGTTGGGATCAGCTGCCCCAGCTGTGTCCCTTCACAGCTTCTTGTGCACCCCCAGCCTCCTCACTGGTGGGTTGAGAGGCAGAAAATGCCTTGACTCTGTTGGAAGAACTGCAGAGGAGCAACTAAAACATCCCTGTGATATCAGCATTATTTCCATCACAAATCCAAAACATAATCTCATTCTGGCTACTGTGAAGAAGAGTAACTATCCCAACCAAAACCAGGATAGGAGTATTCAAACATAACTGAGGGAGCAGTTGTGGAATAAGGCAAAGGAGGGTGACTCCAACAATGTTAGTTCTTGCTCACTGTAGGCGAGAGATGACTGCAGCTTTCTGATTCGTGTCAAGTTAGAATCATGCTGGGACAAGAAAAAGGACTCTGACTGAGGAAAAGTCCTGAAATATGAGCTTCAAATGCTCATCTAGACATCCAATGTCACCTCAGACACTGTAACATATCCACTACACATGCCTGGGGCTGGTAGCTGTGATACAGGGTCTGTATATTCATCCTTCCAAAGTGATATCTGGGGGCCAACAGTCACGTAAAAGTCTTTAGGTGATGTAAAATACACCTAAAGGTTTGTTGAAGGATCAAAATCCCACCTGAAATGTGTTCCTCTTCACTTTATGAGGGATGGTTTGTTTTCTGGGCTTGCAGTTTTCTGTACGAAGGATGTACTTGAAACAAATGCAGTGAGATCCAAAGTTACTGTTTCAGTGATACAACTAAAGAACAAGACCCTGACACTCAGAAGTCTTTGTCCATGTGTGAGGATATGGCTTTCCTTTAGGTATATGTATGCTTTTTACTGTGTGTATACTAAATACATTAACTTCTGCTGAAGAATTTTTCATCTTATTACCAAGCATGACATAATTCAAATGCTTCAGGAAATATAATTTATCTAGATTGTCAGGTGAAACTTAAATTTATTTTAATATTTTCATTGCATTCTGTTGTTACTATCACAAGACCATAATATTTTGGCTATAGCACAGCTCACTGTACATCTGAAGGGAAAAGAAGAAGAAATCTCTTATGAGTGGTTTGGTTTGGGGAAATGGGGAGGGTTCTGGTTTCTTTAACCAAAATATGAACACCCTTAAACTCTCTTCTGACTAAGAAGACTAGTGCTTCTGCACTAAAGCACCTATATCTGGAGTAGCTGGCTGTCATAAAATCTGTGTCCTTGAAAATTTGGGAAAGAAATGTATGCAAGTCTTAAAGCACGAACAGAAAGCAACTACTATTCTAACGCTTAACTGCAGAAGTAACTTTATAGGCAGCTTGTCATATGTTACATTTCTGAAAACCAAAATTCCCAAGCACATCCCTCTGCAACAATTAACATATTAGTGATGCTATTTGCCTTTGAACAACATACTGTATTTTTTTAACCTGAGGACACTTGTTATAAAAGTTACACTTGAGAATACAGTGCTTCTTCCTCATAAGCAAATCTCAGGCTGTCACTAATGCTATTTGCATTAAATAAACATATTACACCATTCTTCCATTAAAAAGGAATTACCAGGTATGCATATAAATGTAAACATGTTTTAATTTTTATGTCAGAGTGTCTGTTACAGCAGACTCCAGAAAATCTTGCTTATTTTACAGAAGCATTTTTCCCTTTCTCTCACTTGGCTATTCAGCTAAATTGTATTTTTGCATCTTCTATTTTTTATTAAGGAGTGTAGGATTTGCTGCTGTAAGACTGTGTAATAAGTCTGTTAGAGAAAGGCAAAATAAATATTTTTGGATCACCTTAGGAAGTGGAAAAGCTCTTGCTTGGGCCCTGCTGTGCTACAGTGACTCCTTCTGTATCTTAAACCAAAATCTGTGTTCCTTTAACTGAAGGAGGAAATAAGCCAAAATGTGTTGTATACAAGGATGGTTATTTCATGTAACCCCCTTCCCCTGAAAGTATAACGGAAACATTCTTGAGCTGAGATTCTGCTTTTACCTAGTTTCATAGGGGAGGGAGAAAGTCTTCTGTGCCTTTTCTCCTATGTGTGCAGCTAGAAATGGGCCAACTGCTATAAGCAATTGGGAAAACTTGTTTTCTAGATAGTAAGCAAATGAAAAATGGTCTGTCTTCTTTTTTTATGAAGGTGAGGATAATTGGGTAGAGGTACTGTGGAGGTGAGGGGGTCCTTGCCTCGATCGAGTTGCAGTCCAGCTACCTTCTTTTAGAAAAGAAATCTTACTAAGTATAAAACTTCTACTTTGCCATTTCTTGTCTACAAGGAAGTGAGTAGCACACACCAAAACTGTGTGAAGCTTAGGCTGATCTGATTTTAAAAGTGGTCTGCTAGCTGTGATAGAAGTGACTTAGACTGTTGTGTGAATCTTATCCATCACTGAACCATCTACACCAAAGTCTTCAGAGTTCTTTAAATACGCAGAAGCAGTTCAACAGTGAAATATATCAGTAGATCTGGTCACTCCTGCCCAATTTCTTTTGGGCTTGTAATAGCCCTTATTGCTTTCCCCAGCTGTCCAGTTAATTGTATTGCAGGTGTCAGCATACAGCAGCTTCCTGCTGCTTTGGGCTCATGGCTTGAAGAAGCAGAATATGGTTTGATTATTTGCTGGAAATGCATCCATGGCTGTTTTGCCAGCATAGTTGCAGGCCACAGATACACCACCTTCAGATTTCACTGGTCCAAGGGTTACAGTGGGAGCATTTTGTGAAGAGGTGAGGTGATAGAATGGGGAAAATGGAATGTGAATTCAGTGTGACTCTGAGGAACGGACAGGCAGACAGACAGAGAAAAAAGGTAGAAATTTCAGGCAGTGTTTGTGCTGAATATATAAATATAAATATAAACCTGTGCTGTAACATGGAGATACGAGATGGAAAATGGAAATTCAGTAAGCCCACATACAGAATTGTCCTTTCTTTGTGATATAAAACCTTATTTGTCAGAGTTGTAGGGTGGCTGCAGGTCCTTCCCTTCTTTCTAATAATCAGAACTTTAATTGTTTTTTCTTTCTGTAAATTGAAAGCCTTGGATGGAACAGGGAATTCCCTGGTGCTCACCTGTCAGTGACAGGTTAGAATTAGTCAGGGTATATAGCTGAAACCTTCACCTGCCCTCTGGGGAAGGTCAGTCTTGAAAGCTGGTGGAGGATGAGGGGAAGGCGAGTCCATGTCTTGGCAGTTGAAAATGTGCTCAAGCTGGAAACCCCACAAGCACACAACTTTGACAAACCACAAGCAGCAGGTTTTTGTATTGGAGTCAAGATAGAAATCAGATTGTTCTGGTTGTAAAGCTCAGAAAAACAAGGAGCTCTAAGTAAGTGGATATACCATCCACAGGATGGGTGAGCAAAAGCTGTATATCTAATGGGAGCATAATTGAAATGGTCTATATAAGCATTTAAACCACCTCAAAGGACTAATGCAATTTCGGCATTTCATATCAGCATTTTGTTTTTGACAAGGTGACATTGTGAAAGAAATGTGTTGTAAAACACTGCTGTACTGTAGGAAAATGATTGAATGTAAATATTTCAAGATGTGGACCACTGTTCAAATGTTATCATAAATCTTTGCCATTGTTTTAGGGGATAATTCTTCATGCATATTTGAGTTGAATTGATAGAACCAGCCCCTGGAAGGGTAATCTGCTTGTTATTGCCTTGCTACCACTAATACTTTCGTTTTGTCTTTTCATGTAGCACCTCCACCTGTATGTTATTTGTGATTATTTCAGTATTTTTTTTTCATAACTAGCAGAGAAAAGTTCTGACTTTTGTTTTCAAATTAACATAGCTTTTAATGACTTTTTTCTGTCTTGAAATGAGCTTGCAAAACTTCACAAGAATGTCTTTTTCCAGCTTAATATTTTCTTTCTTTTTTACTTCTTGCAGGTTTGGTAGGTTTACAGTAGCTGCGCTTCATTCCAAAGTGGAACAAAGTGAACGTGAAATGAACCGTCTGAAAAAGGCACTGGAAAGAAGTGATAAATACATAGAAGAAATAGAGTGTCAGCTTTTACAGCTGAAAAATGCAGGCAAAGGAAGCCAGACAGTGAGTGCTGTTAGTGAGAGAGTGCTTTCCACAGATGCTGAAGGAGGTGAGAGCAGAGAAGATACAACTTGTTTGAAAACCCAAGCTGAGGAGAAAAAGGCTTTGAATACCAGTCAAAGTCCTGACAGTCTTGAGCAGCTGACAAGTGGTGGAACTTGTTTAAGCTCTTCTAGTCAAGATGGCTTGAATAGCTCAAATACCCAGTGTGTCCCAAAGAAAGAACTATTTCCAGGATGTCACAGGGTTCTCCTGGACGAAAATAGTACAAATATGGATGCCTGCTTAGAAGACCAGTGGAATAAAATTGAGGAATGTACCCCATACAAAGATGAAGAACTTTATGGTCTTCCACCACCCTGCACTCCTTTTCTGTCTCTCAGTCGCCTTCAATTGAACACTCCTGATGGAAAAGAAAATGCAAGAAAACCATCAACATTCTTGAGAAAACTGAAATTTGAGGAGTTTCATGACACTTCAGATGACTGCAGCAAAGATTCTTCCGAGCACAGCACAAGCAGCTGTAATAGCAGAAAGAAGCTAAACTGTTTTACTACACTAAAGTCAGGGGTTTGGGGCACCTGCCCAACAAATTTTGCTGAGAACTTAGATTTTGATGGATCAGAGCAAAATTCAGTAGCTGGTCAGTCAGGTGAGACAACAGCAAAGTCCAGTGATAAAACAAGTTCCTGCTTACCTAAGAGGTTGCATACTCTCTGCTCTTCGGAAATGAACCGCACAAGGACCTCCAGCGAGGCCTCTATGGATGCTGCCTACCTGGATAAAATTTCTGAGTTGGACTCAATGATGTCCGAGTCAGACAACAGCAAGAGTCCCTGCTATAATTTCAAGTCCTCTGATCTTGATGGTTCTTCAAAGTCAACTGAGTGCACTAAGCTTCTGAATGGAACCGAGAAGAACCTGGAAGAGGTGAATGAGGAGCAGAGTATGAAGTGTCCAGAGACAAGTGATCTGGCAGCTGACAGAACTGGCTGGAAACCTGCTATGTTTTCCAGCCTCTCCCCATCTGACCTAGATATGAATGACCACTTTCCACTGTTTACAGGCCAAAATGGAGTGGCTAATGATGCCAAACCTCCAAACTCTTTGTTTCAAAGGGACTTTTCCCCAAATGTACTGTTCAGTAACTCACAGAGGTTGTTTGAGGAACAGAAGTTTGGTTCCTGTTTTTTAAAGATGTCATCTGATCTGCAAAGTCAGATTGATCCTCCTTGGGTGTCTTCCTTTACAGCTGAAAGGAAAAATAAAAATGTCAGTCAGTCAACCAAGAGGAAAATTCAAAACAGCCTTTCCAGTGCTAGTCCGTCAAAAACCACCAAAAACTGATTCTGCTTGGAAATCAAACGTGACTCAAAGTTGTAAACCTGCAAATGTTTAATATTTACAGGTGAACTTAATTTTTAATGACTTCCATGCAATCTGATCCTGTCATTTTCGACTATGTGAAAATGGAACATTCCCCTGCCCATTGCAAGCTCTTTCCCAAGGAAGAACCAGTCCAGATTCTTTTCTTTGACTGGGCATTTTATTTACCCAGGGGCTTGGGAGTTTTTGATGCTCTTTAAGTTTTCAGATTACATGCTCTTCCAATTGTGAGCACAGCTAATGGCTCCTTGACACTTCTAAGTGGTCTTGTCAAATTAGTCATTTATATAAGGATTAGCTGTAAAGGTTAACGTTTCCCATTCCTGAAGATTACATTTTGTGTATGTAAGGCAGCTACTGGCCATATATCCTATGGAATCATGAAATTGCTATAAAACATTGTCAGTTTTGCTATAAAACTTGCCTCCCAGAGGAAATGTTCCTGCTTGGACTGTTTCATAGCACTGTACTGTGCTGAAACTCTTGTTTTAAATGGGTGTAAGGTAGCAACCTTTTTCTTTTCAGGGTCACAGCACTTCAGTGAGAAAACATCACTTCTTTAACACTGCAATTATGACTTGTATTTTTTTGAAGTTAAGCACAATTTTTAATTTAGTTCCTAAAAAGCATTGTTATTCTAAATGTGTTTCGTATGCCTGTATAGACCATAAAAATGGGTTTGTATGCTAATGAATTGTTTACCTAATGTGCACTGAACATCTTACATTAATACTGTACCATTTTACATTAATACTGCATGCTTTTCTATGTGAATTGAATAAAACATGTTATAAGCACTGTAATCCTTGATGTTGCCTCAAATATTGAATTAGCAAAAAAAAAAATGGGGAAACTTTATTTTCGTAATTTGGAAAATAGATACTTATGTTTTGTAAAGCATAAACGTGAGGTTATTCACAAAAAAAAAAAATCTCCCTTCCTCCTCCTTGTTAGACATGCTACCATTCCAGTGTCAGCATCGATACAGTTGATGGAAATGGCTTTCGGCCTCTCTGGAGGTGACTCTTCCATAAAGTATTGCATAGGTCAACATAATGTGATGGCCTGCTACAGGCAGGAGACCTAATTAAGCAGCAGAGCAAAATTGGTTTCTTTGCATTATTGTGTTTTAAGTTTTTTTAAGGCCATATTTAATTACAAGATGCAGGGTTTTTTTCTTTCTGTATAGGCCTCTGATGGCATTTCTTAGAAACAGACATCCTCACTTCATCAATACCTATGATATGAAAAATCCGTGTGCTGCCTTTTGTCCCTTTGGAAAGAGCGATAGCCACTTGGAAAATTTCAATTCACTGGCTCATCTTGTAGAGTTGAGTTCTGTAAGCTGTTTGAGCAAGAACTACACTTCACGTTGTAATGTGAGCATGCATTTGTGCAATTGATGTATTAATTCTAAACTGGGACTTTTCTTTTTTGAGCTTTACCAAAGTCATCTTTCAAGCCACACATGCAAGGACTCTTTCATGCTGACAGGCAGGATGGCATTGTGCTTATATACACTGCTTTCAGTATACCACCTGAGTTTTAATCTTCACAGAAAAATCTAGTTGTTCAATTTTAATATCTTTTTCAGAAATTAGCTCTCCAAACCATATGGAAATAATCTGTTACTTGATTTGCTAATTTTACTGAAAGTCAAAAAATACTGCCATGCTACAACTCTTTGGGAGAAGAGATAAACACTTTATTAATAAACATCCTTGGGTTGCAGAGCAATCACAAACACAGAGTAAGTAAGTGCTGTATGTTGTGGGTTTGTTGTGTTGTGGCATCGGGGGAGTGACTTTATGGGCTTCATTTTATACTCTGATTTTTCATGTTTCATGTCCAGTTACAGAAGCATGAATACAACTAGGGTCATGCCTGAAATCAAACTCGAATAAAGGAAAACAGTGGAGTTTTTTCGTGTTACTCATTCTTTAAGCAGGAACACCACATACAGGTTTGCTTTTCAGTATGGATGTTTTGACCACATGTGTCTTGCAAGTTGATAGAAGAGCCAAGCCTAAGGTTAAAAAGGTTGCATTCCTCTTGGTAGTGTGATCAGTGAAATATCAACTCAAAAATTTCAACTATATGTAATGACTGGGGTTTCTTCACATGTAAATTTCTCAGCCGTACATGGGGTTTCAGTTCTCCAAGCTGCATTCTGTCGATACTGTGCTTGCCTAATCTCTTTCTGCACTTGATAAAATGGCCTAAACTAGAGCTCATTGCTCATCAATTTTTGATGGTAGTTACCTAGTTATGTAGTAATGTAGAACTGGAATACACGAGACCTAAAACTTTACTATTAGAATTTTTATTAAGACAATAGACATTTCAAAGTGATGTACAGATGAGATCTATGATGTCTAATGATATTTAATAGCTCATAAGATTTTTACTTCATCTAATAATACCTACTGTACTAAATACAAGGTAATTTGCAGATTTTAATGCATGAGAATGCTCTCCAGGACTATAAGTAGCTCAGGAAAGTGAGTTTGCTACCAATCTAAGTTTGTTGTTAGTGAAATCTTTTGGGTTATTTTTAAGATTAGGAATGCCAAAGTCAGGTTTTTACTTAGTTATCCACGGTTTTACCTACACGAAGTCTGGCAAGAGACCTGTTTATCCATGATTCCCTGAAGGCCTGGTGAGAATCCATTTCTGCTTGGTATTGCTTCCTTGGGTGAGGGGCTTACCAGAAGAGCTCTGCCTACCAGCACCCGATACTGTCTTGGGCTGTGATTGGTTTTAAGTGTGCTCTATTGCCTCTTCTGGAAGTACCTTTGAAAAGGGGGCAAGAGGGACCATGCATGGCTTCTATACGCAGTACAAGGTGTGCTAACTTGGTTCTCCCATCCTTCAACCTTCTTCATTTCACAGCTGTCTCCCTCACCCAATAATGCCCTTCCAAGGTAGTTTAAACTGACTGAGTCTGGTCCTAATCCTTGCACATCATCCAAGTCATGCCTCTGACTCCCAGCACCTGTCGGCTTGAAATACAGTCCTTACACACCTTGTTTGTGCTGTGGTTATGGTTCAAGTTTTGCAAACCATGGATACTCCTTCCTTGCTACTTTTTGGCACAGGACTGTCCTCAGGTAAATGGACTAAGGCTTATATCCTTCTTCCTTCCCAGGTTTGGACTGGGAAAAAGCATCTCTGAGGTAACTGAGGTTCGTGGTTATTCCAAGGACTGCCCCTCTGGCTACTAATCCAGGTCCAGCCCTCCCTGTGCCTTGATCCCTTGCAGCAGTCCTCTACTGCTGTGATGGGCCACCTGCTTGTCAGGCCTGGCCTAAACGGGTGGTCTGTCTATCCTGCCTTTGTGGCCTAGCGCTGGGTTGTTGCCTCAGTGTCCCTCAGTTCTAATTGGAAAAGCCATCTTCATTAGCTGAAGGGTGAAGGGAAAAGCACAGCTGGCATAGAGGAAAGCTTGTCTGTGCTTTGACAGCCGTGAATGTAGTGAGAGAGAACAGGGGGGAATGAAACTGGGCTGTAAAACAAATGAAGTTGAGTATTCCTGGTTTTTCTCGGCTTTTCTCAGTGGAAAGCATTATCTCCTCCCTAAAGCTCTTACAGGCTGTGTGGGTGCTGCCTGCTGGTTTTCAGGGCAGCTAAGCAGACAAGTAGCCAAGCTGCTCCTACCTAATGCTCATGGGGCCATGGGGTGCCCGTTCCAAGGCAGCAGAAAGTGCCGGGGGAACCCAGGGGCCGGATGAGAAGAGTCCCTGTCCCTTTCCCGAGTCACTCTCCCCTTAGCAGCATGCCTGGGAAAGCAGCGGGGACCAGCTGCGGGGCTGGGCGGCTCCGCGGCCACCCTGATCTTACAGAAAACGGTGTCGGGGATGCTTTTTATACCTGGCCGCCTTAGAGCTGTCCCCAGATTTTGGCGAGGGAAGTGGTGGCGCTGGCTGCCAGCCAGGAAAGCGGCACGGAGCCCGTATGCCCTGCGCAGAGGGTGTCGTGGGGCTGCGCCTGCCCCATCCCTTCCCACCCGGGGCTCGACCTCCACCTGCTCGGCCAGGATTACGGTCCCCAGCTCGGAGAAAAGGCCGGGGGAGGCCGGGGTGTCCCCTGTCCGTGGGCCGCGGGCTCGCTCCTCCCCCGGTGCTGTCCTCCCTGGGCTCCCCCGCCCCACACAAACCCTCATTGCGGTTTTTTTCCCCCACCTTCACTGTTAACAAAACCCGGTGATTAAGACTCGAAACTAACAAAGAGTTTTTTTCCACCTTAACCTTGCACACAATCCTTTAACAAATTAATTAATCCTAATGAATTAACACTTCATTTATTTAAACGCGCTACAGTTCATGAATTAAATTTTCATGCAGTGATTAAAGGCTGTTAAAATATGCATGATTTCGTTAAAATTTTATAATAAATCAGGGCAATGTGTTACATGACAAGGCAACTACTTCCCAGCCCCTCGGAAGGTGCTTTGATTCGCACGGGGGGGGCGGGGGGAGCCGAGCGCTCCTCTCCCTGTTTGGGCAGCCGAGCGGAGCCCGGAGCGCCGTGAGACGCGGCTGGCGACCGACCCCTGCCCCCTCGGAGCCCTCTCCGTGCCTCCCTCGCCGGGAGGAAGGCGGCGTTCTCCGGCTGCCCCGTCCCAACGTGGCGTCCTTGCAGCGCGGGCGATCGTGGACGCGGGTGAAAGGCAGCAGCGGGCTTGCCCACGGAGCGGGGGTGGAAGGGAGCAGGGTCTGGGAGGTGTTTTGCTGGAGGGGCTTCTCGGTGCGCTTTTTAATTCCTCCGCATCGCTTGAAAGAAAGAGCGAGAAACTTTATTACCAACAGGACCTGTAGTGTTTTCCACCGGACCTCTATCAGCCTAGCTGCTCCGGTCTCCTTCCTTTCCCGAAAGGGGACGTTGTGAACTACCTTGGGACTTAAATCACCATCAAGTGTTTCAATTTTTAATATGACAACATTCTACACTTTGGCTGCAAAAGCAATTATTGCGGCTTGTACATCAGCAATTAGCAGGTCTTTGCTGATGTAAGGAAAGTCCTC
Organism: Daphoenositta chrysoptera; assembly: GCA_013397915.1. Taxonomy (NCBI): domain Eukaryota; kingdom Metazoa; phylum Chordata; class Aves; order Passeriformes; genus Daphoenositta; species Daphoenositta chrysoptera. The sequence goes on along the minus strand of VZRO01001441.1, from coordinate 207,832 downwards.
ATTAGGACAAGGAAATACTTTTTGTGCATTCACCCAAAGGGTTGGTTGTGTTTTGTTGTGGGTTTTGTTTTTTTCTTCTGAAGGTTAATTTTGATCATCTAAAGGGAAAATAGCTTTTACTTTAAATGGGATATTGACTTTCTGTGAACTTCACCAAATAACATATATACTGTCGGTTTTGTCTCAGTGCTCCCAGTGACACTCAGGGTAGGACAAATGCCGCGACTAGAAAATCTAAAGCTAACATTTGCTGAAATGAAAATATCCAGAAGGTTTAGAGTGAGCGGTGAGATCCACATTAGCTATTTTTTTTTAAGTCGGGATATATAGCAAACTATGATCAGACGTTAATGGTTAATATCATAAGCTTTAGTATATTCATCTTTGGGGAATCCTAAAAAGAGAAATCAAATACAATGGGTTACAGTAATTAATTTATAAATCGTTTCACTGTGGGAATAAGGGGTTACTTTATTGCTTTCTCGAGATAGGCAGTTCAGTCAATTAAGGAATTCTGCCTCTTTCTTGCATTTGAAACTGGAGAAAACTACGGGAGACAAGTAAATGTATTTATATATGTGTATATGTTCCTCCCTGGCTTTATTGAGCATCTCGGGCCATAAACGTAGGGCTACAGCATGGTCGTGTCGCCAATGAACTCGCTCCTCGAAGCCTGCGAGTTTATTGCCATCAGTATTCATGAGGCTGGACGTACCCATAAGGAATAGAAATAACAGCGAACATTAAGATAAAATCTATTACCAGGCCCGCGCGATTCTGAGCCTGGCTCAAGCCGTTTGCCCGGGGAGCTGGCAGTGTGTGGCGGGGAGAGGGGGCCACCGGGTGACAAGGGGTGCTGGATCCCGGCGAGCCCGGGGAACCCCCTCGGGCAGCAGCCCCTGCCCTCGGTGTGGCGAATGAAAGCAGCAGGGCAGCGGCGGCGCCGGGACCGGCTGCAGCACCGCAGGAGCAGGAGCTGCGGTCAGGTTGTAATTTTTAGCGCTGCTTTAGAAGTTAGTGTAAAGTTACCGCTTTAGCTCTTAAAA
>VZRO01001441.1:147885-189504 GCA_013397915.1 Daphoenositta chrysoptera | reverse complement strand
GGAGGGGGGGAAGGAGGGAGGGAGGGGAAAAGGAGGGAGAGGGCAGGTTCAGCGTGGTAAAAATTCCGCTGTCGAGGCTGTGCAGGCTACAGCCCAACCTGGTTTCACAGGCGGTTGGGATCCGTGGACAGATTTTTCACAGGAATGCTGAACCCTCAACATCTTTTCCACTGGGAAGTGGAGAAAACCCCCAGTCTCACACCAAAATCCCAAACACCACCCTCCCCCCAGCCCCTCCCCAGGCATTCTCTTTGAATGGGCTGGAAATGAACCGCGGACGCCTGTGTTTGCATACGGCAGTTTGATCAGAGTTCACATCTTTCTGCAATCAAATCAGAGGCGTTTTTCACCCTTCCTCATGGAAGGGACTGTGATAACTGCAAAGCCGAGGAGAGATCCTAAAGGGACTGAAATCCCCTTATGTCTGAAGCTGTCCCTTTTAACACACACCAGACTAATTATTTAAAAGTTCTTGTAAAATTAGGAGACATAGCCCAGTCCTTTAATTAGAATACACTGTGAATAGGGATAGCATATGGAGGGGAATGTCAAGAAGAGGGTGCCAGGGGCAGATCCTAGGAAATCTGTATTCATTTCTGCCTCCTATTTGTTCAGTAATCTCTACCATCATAACTAAATCTTGGAGCACTGATGTAGTTCGAGTTGTTGTTGACTCAACGTCAAAATTCAATCACTGGGGGTTTTGCATCAGCCGGGCCACTTATTTGTCTAATAAATCCGTCATTTTGTAAGAAAAATATTTGAGCAGCCGTACTTGACCTCTTGGTATCCACAAGCCACATTTATTTCTACCAGTTTACAAATGCAAAATGGAGATGATCATCTTAATGCCTCGAGGTACTGTGTTGATTTCTGATTGGATTTTAGATGGAAATGTCTATTTTAAATACCCCGTGATTAAATTGTACATATAATAGAATTCATGCCTCTTTAAATGAAATCGTGATTTGCGAACCCCGAATTTATTTTAAAGGAAATATTATTTAAGCGAAATTGTTTTCTTAAATGATTTGTGACACCCCCCGCTGTAAGATTTTATTATAGCCGGGCATCTTTCTCAGTGGAAAAGTTATTTTGACCCTGGAGCGTTTATATGAGATGGAAAGGCGTCAGACGGGGTGGGCTTGGAGGTACTCCCGTTTGAGAGCGCTGCCTGGCCCGCGCCATCCCGCGCTGGGCGATTTGCTGCCTGTTTTTGTGCATAATTCTTCCGAAAAAGGGGCCGCGCTGCACAAGTGTAATTGCAACTGGGGGGAAATAACTTTCTCGAGAGCTTTTGGGTAGGGGGGAGCAAGACGGGGACTGAAGCACGGGACGGAACAAGACCAGTGTCAGGAGAGGAGGGGTTCGGGAGCCCTCGGCCGGGCGGGGGGCCGGCTGCAGCCCCCGGCACACGCCCCAGGAGCCCCGGGGGCTGCCCGCACCCCCAGCCCCGGCCCTCCCGCACGGCCCCGCGGGGTCCCGCTGCCCCCCGCGCCCAGGGAAGTCCCGCCGCCAGGGGCCTTCCCTCCCCGGCCAGCGGGGAGCTCCAACACAAGCGTTTTTGGGGGAAGGGGTGGGGACGGCTTGTCTCCTTCAGTAAAACACCACCCCCCATCCGCAACTCTCTTTTCTGGCTCCCACCCCTCGAGTTTTCCCCTTGGGCGGCTGTCGGGGTCTTTCCGTCTCCATGGAAATCGAAGGGGCGGCTGTCGGCCCGGGCAGCGGTCATTATTCCCGCATTAAAGGCAGCTATCGATTCGTTCCCCAGCACCCACTCGCGCTGGACCACCGAGTGCCAGGCTGGAGCTGCCAGCCGCGGGGGCACTTGCCCGGGAGCATCCCCCGACAGTCACCCCCTGCAAGCTCCTGCAGGAGTGCCCATGCAAGGAAGGGGGGAACAGGGAAATATTTATGCATATTGGAAATATTAATGTTGGCTTGTAGGAATTAATGTAATGGGTCATGGTTATTAACAACTTATAAAGGCTTAAATCAATATAAATTAATTTAATTATGATTTCTAATTGCATTATGCATGATCAATTTGAAACACTACATTAAAGATAATTAGAGCAGGGTGCTAGTCACTAATCACTTCCCTAATAGCTTAATGAAAAGGAATGCCATGTATTACCTGTGGGGTGGACCCATGAAATAATATAAATGCTTATTTTCCAATGGAAAATAATTGTGTCTTTTAATGGATGTTTTAATCACTTTACTGTAAGCACAGAATGGGTTTGGACTTTTTACATGGCCTTGGTTAAATTTTACTGGTGTTGATTGAAGTGCTGATGTATTACGAGTCCATCTATTGATGACCCAAAGGAAGACTAACTTTTATGTAAAAGTGTCATGCTGTCCTCAGAAGCTAGTGCCAAGAGGTCACAGTAGATGGAGGTCCTAGCTTAGCATAATGGGTTTAACATTTCCATGACATCATCAGGGAATCTGAAAAGGAGTCTAAGGATAATCAGAGTGGTCATTCAGAAGCAGAGTAAATATTTTATGAGGATATATAGAAGACAGGAAAGAAGGTTGTCAGAAAGGTGAATCTCTACTTCTTCATGCTCTATGAAGAAGGTTTTTCACTTGGTACTAGTTTTGATTGAAAACTCGTGTATTGTTAATAAAAAAAAAAGGCAGATCATGACCGTTGGAGAGGTGAATTCTCTTTTAGTGGGTGATCTAAATAAATTTGTATTCATGGTTGTCTTTAAGGGTTACAGATTATTTCTCTCTTACTTTTTATATAAACACATCCTTAATTGATTGCTTATTTGCCCTGCGTATTGTCACTTACTCAAGGATCTGTTCCTCCATTAACAATAAAAGTTCATTTATTGTTAAAATTAAAAGCAACCAACATAAATTAATGCCTTGTAAATGGACACAGTGAGGCAGATTAATTGAAAATTCTTTTCCTGTGATTAGGTTTATTTTCTTATCTTTGCTTGATAACTGAAGCAGTACATGCAGCATACATCTCAGTTAGACTCATTATATAATTCACGGTTTTCAGAGAAGTAATGTGTAATTAGGGAAATGGAGATTTGAGGAGAACAGTAAAGAACAGTAGCCTATAATACTCACATTTGTCACAGCAAGACCTGTTTGAAGAATTTTCCTTCTTTTAAGGCCTGATTGAGACCTAGAAGCTTTGGTACTCCTGAGGATAACACTATCTGAATAAAAAGGAGAAGTGAAAAGGAGAGCTTAAATGTCACACAAGGAGTATAGCCCTTTAAGGCTAAGTTATTAGGAACATACTGATTTTAGTACTGAACCACGACTGCAGATGATTCTGTGGATGGAAGGATTCCAGGGATATAGAACTGGGTTTTTTTCATAAAGATTCCTGTCTAAAAGTGTATGGCAGAATAGCTGTCCCCCCACTCCACCATGTCCTGCAGAGGGAAGGTAGAGGCAGAAATAAGCTTACTTTGCATAAGAATTTCTAAGTATTTCAGTGAAATGGGACAAACTGTAGGATGAATCTGGTCATTCCCTCTATTGTTCACAGTTTGAAATGATGTGGCCTCATACTGCCAAGATCCAGGGACAAGATCTGAAAGCACTTTATGAAAAGGTTTAAAAAAGCACAGTTCTCCAGTCTCAAATTTGCTGTTTTTCTTAACAACAACAACAAAAAAATCCTCTGCAGCAGCCCTCATCTCCTGAAAGGAAAATTCTTATATATTGAAGTAGAAATAATTGTATATGGCATCTAACACCTCAAACTAAGGGGGGATAACAACATGGCTTAAAATGTCCCGATGACAAATGCTTGACAAATACAGGTGGAGACACACTCTTGTGGCTTCTGTGTCCCTTCAGCTCCAGGAGCTATTCCAACTGTTGTGAATTTCTTGCATCCTGATCTCTGCTCTAACTAAAGTGATTTCCATGACTCAATCTTGTGTCACAAGTGAGGAGTCCCCAAGCATGAGCATTCTGTAGCCAAAGAGCTCACAAGGAGAAAAATAGTCCCCTGGATTTCATAAATTGGCCCAAGGATTAAACCTTGTATGTAAACTCATCTTGAGATATGCCTCAATCTTCTCTGCCTTGAATAAATATTGCACCAGCCTATGTTTTTTCTTTCTGCACCAAAGTTGAGGAAGTCTTATCTACCAAAAGGTGCAAGTGAGGTATCAGTTTATACATCTGCTTCTGAGAATATTGATTTTCCTCTTATTTTTTTTAAAGTTCAAGCATAAAGAAAATGTTTGCTTTTGTCAGAGAGCCTTGGTTAGAAAAGCCTCACCTCTACGTTTTGGAGTGGCTGGATTGAGAGCTACATGGAGTCTGTGTTTTATGCTGGTTTTTGTATATAGCAATTGATTTTAGGTAGCACTGCAAACCGAGGATGGGGCACGAGTGCTGTTTACATGCCAGGGAAAGGAATGAAAATAACTCGGTGAGATATGCTGACAACTGAAGCAAATATATTGCTTTGTAGCTGCAGAACTATCTTGTGTTCCTCTCGCTAAACTAAATCCAGTTGTTAATAAAATAAATACCTTAGTGGTTCAAACACATCCTGCATCCTTTTGGAGACCTTCTGAATGATTGGCATGTTTGCAACTGTGACAATTCACCAGAGCCTTAAGATTAATTTTTAAAATTTTTGCCCAAGTTTTTTTGTTGAATGCAAAATTTATCTTTTCCTCACCTAAAATTAATGGACAATTTAAACTCATTTTAATAGTTACTTTATTAGTTTATAGTTATTTGAATAGTCTGTATCTTTAAAAAATACGTTTTCTGCCTGGCATTTCAGGGCTTCCCCTTTTCTGACTGATGGATTTTTTTGTAAAATTCACTGACAGCTGCAAGCAAGTATGTTAACAGAAACTTTAACAAAGTCTTTGTTTTTTAAATCTTCAAAACTAAACCTGGAGGCTTTAGTTTCCAATAATAGAACTAAGAACCTTTTGATCAGTGGCTATTTTAGTGCTATGCAGGTAAGAGAATTGTGTCTGACCAGGTTGTCATTGTGATCTTGGTTGTGAGCTGTCACACTCGGTGTGAATATGTTGGGTTGCAATGCTATATTTTAAAAAAATTTAAACTGCTCAAAGACTGTGTCACAGTATCAGCTAATTGGACACTGGGTACCATGATTTTTTGAAAATACCCAGGGTTGTGCTAGAGAAGTTTTGAAGTAATATGAAATAAAGGAAGGTCTTTTCAGCATCCATGGGAGTCTGAAGAGGATGATGCTCTTAGCATGTAATTAAATATTAATAATAGGGAGAGGTTGGACTTATTTTTATTCTCTAAAACATTGTTAATAAGTCTCGGTCTGGTATTAAAAACATTGGACACATTATTGTGTGTTTCACCTTTTAAACCCTGTTTGCATGTTTAAGCAAACATATTTAAGTTTTTTTTTTTGTGATTAGTGAGAAAAACAATACGTATGTTAAATCAGTGCTGGGCTAGGGAGAGGAACACATTGTGGTTCAAATTCATCTGTCACAAACCGAATAAATCACAATAGCCACCAACGATTTTATCTGTATTTGAACTGCACATGGTTTGGTTGTCCATAATAAAGGACTAGAAAGTGGAGCTTAAAGTTATCCACAAAAAGTATGTACAAACATAAAAAAAAAAAATAAACTGGATTAGGAAACAGATGAATATAATGACCTTCCTTACTCTCAATCATATGCTGCCAGATAAGTGTTTGAGTCTGAAAAATTGCACTAATGAAGCTATTTGAAGGCTTTTGTGGACAACTGCTTACTCTTTGAAGATTAAATGAATGATGTTGATGTGATTAATCTTAGTACAGGGAGTGATGCAGCAGCCAGAAAATACCTTGGTGATTTTCATAATTAAACTGAATCAACATTTCAAAGAAATGCCAGCGTTATCACTTGTATATTAGAATTACATTCATTAGACAGAAGAAACAAATAATTTGAGCAAACAAGATTTTCCTTTTGGTGTACTGAGACTTCTGTCATGTCTCAGAGTATCTTACTATAAATCATCATTACTGTTTAATTTTATCCTTGCTTTTTCCGTTACTATTTTTCTGTTTATTTTTTCTTAACCATGCTAATGGTTCACTGTTACTTGCTTCCTGATTACTTATTTCACTATTAAATAGCCTTTCCTTGTTTTCCAGTTAAAATTGCCTGCCCACTGCAGGGTTTCAAATTATTGTCACTGAAAAATAATGTGTGTGGTTCCTGGTTTATGTGGATAAGGGACTCAGACATCCTGATGATTTCTAACTTTACAAGGGCTCATCTATAAAAAATAGGACAAACCATGGAATACAGAGGTGGCAACAGACTGCATAAGACTAAGAACACAAATAGTTGTTTACAGTGATCTGTGGAGATAACAGTTTGGGTCAGATTCTGCATGACTAACTCATTTCCTAAGAATCTTACATATTTCAGTAGGACTGCCCAAAGTAATATTCCTTAACAGCTGCTAAATTGGCAGAATCTGGATTCACATAACTGAATCACCTTAAGTAGTCTTTGAGAGTGCCTGTTTAAAATATTTGAATAATATATGCACACTATTTAGTAACATAAGGCACTTAGGGTATTCTATGTTTCCCAACAAGCATTCAGGTGGTCACACAAATGCACATATATAAGACAGCAAACTTGCCAACCTGCTAAAAAACTTTGGTAGGGTAAAAGCAAAAATGAAAATGTATGAAAATACAGTCAGCTGCTTCTTTAATACAAATCCAAGTGAGGGTGTAGGGTTAATGGTTCCTGCATCGATACAAATTCACTGTGCTACTCCTCCTATCACCACTTCAGATTATTGGAAAGGTTGCTCTGTGACTTTTGGTAACCTTGATATTTACAGTGTACTTTTAGGTGTTGCACAATCTTTCCTTTCACAGTTGCTTAATATAAAAAAACCCAAACTTCTTTAGTATAGTGGATAAAAACCGAGCTTTTCACCTTGGGGACCTCAATTTTAGTTCATTCCACAATCTGAAGTGGAATGAGCTTGATGGTCTCTACACAGTCTCTACACAGTCTCTAATGGGCAATAATCACTACAACCACCAAGTGGTAGTTTTTTCACCTACTCATTTTAAAAACTGTACATGGGCATGGAGTGCCCACTGATTCCAAGGAAAAGGTTTCTATGTTACTGTTGAGATATGATATAAGGAAAGTGCTCCCACTCCCCATCCGACCTTCAGTCCCTTCACTTAACCCTGTCTTTCTGCACAGCATGCTTTATTTACCTGAGCTCGTTCTTCCCATCCTTTCTCTTGCTTCTTCATACAAGAAACACTGTATTTGCTATCTTTCCATACATGATTTTGTCTATAGCTTCTTTATTCTGTGGTGTGCCCCTTAGGTCTGGCACTACTAGGCACTGTGCTTTGTGTATGGCTTATGGGTGTTCCTTACTCTGAGAATAAATGTGATTACCGCCACTACCAAGACACCTGCAGGGGGCAGACCCCAAGGTACCTGCTGTAATTAACGGTCTGAAAGTGAATCTGGTGAAATTCATGTGTTGGCTGTCATGCTGGGTGGCATCTCTGTATTTATCAGTCATCACAGAATGAACCTTGTGACCAAAGAAATGGTCATTGAGGTGTGTATCCATATCACCTACCTTTAACCATAAAAGAGACAAATTGCCTAGTCTAAGCTAACAGTTAGGTCTCTGCTGTTGTTCATGAATAGAGAGGTGGGCATTTCTGAGTGGAGATTTACTTCATCTGAAGACAACTGATTGTGATAACTGAGCTGAATAGCTCTCTGGAGGTGCCTGTCCTTTTCATGGCACTAGCACAGACATAAAGCCTCAGCTAATTAACCAGCCTTGGAGAACTGTACCTCCTCACCTCATCTTTGTGGCCCAGGTCTATATGAATTTCAGGTGGATCTTAAAAGAGTATGGGAAAATAGGGAGTCTCTTAATTCAGGAATTTGCTTTGGCTGCAGATGTGTGAACATGAGAATGACTCCATAGTCATTCACGTGGAAGGAACAGCAGCAGATTGGTTGGTTGGGCTGGAAATTTCCCTCACTTTCTCAGAGATCCAGCTTGATTTCTTTGCCTTAAGTGGGATGGTAGAGAGGAGGAAAAGGTGGATAAAAAGAGGAAGTGTCATCTACCCCCAGGGTCAATAGCAAAATGTATTTTGTATGACTGTATATTTAGCTGTTCTTTAATTTTTGTTACTTATTTCTACTCTTAAAAACTAATGCAGTGGGCATCCCTCATGATATTTCAGATATTTTAAATGCAGTCTCCCTTTTTCTCCTCTCCCCTTTTCACCCCTGAATGTGACCTAGGGCTGCATGATCCCAGCAGAAGGCCTAGGTAAGATCAAGGCTGAGCGCAATGTAGTGCACGTGCTGCCAACGTGAGGGTGCTGGTCCTGGTCAGGATGGTGCTGCACCGGGGGCCTGAGAGTTTGAGGTGATTATCTGGCAAAGGTACAGACAGGAAAGGAAAAGTAGCTGAGATAGTTAACCATGATATGCAGCTCCCACAGAGAGGTGGCAAGGAAACAACAAGAGAGAGTGGGTATAAGAGCAGTATTAATCTTCTGTTATACCATGCTAGCTACATGGATAACATCAGTTCCTTTTGTGTAGATACAGTAATACTGATTTCTTACTTTGGGACAGAACAATTAATTAGGGTGAGATTCCCTTCAGCTGGCTTTAGACATTCTAAAAATAGGCATTGAACCTGAACTGTTTGTTCAAGGTCTCTTTGGAGTCAGTGCAAAGATATAACACCTCATGGGAATTCAGTCCACCTCTGAACAAGTATCTCATGCAGGATAGATGAATCACTCCTTGGAGGTACCTATTTCTCTTCATTTTTAGAGGGTTACAGCTAGGGTGAATCAATCCTTTTCCTCCTGTAAAATATTTATGTGATTTCAATAGTCATCTGACCGTAAAAAAGGCAGGCAGGAGCATATTGTACAACGCAGATGTGTTGTATGCATACACCAATATACATGGGCAGTCACAGGGCTCCAGGAGCCAGAAGTAGTACAGGGCCTTAAACATGTTCATTTAGGGGAGCAACACTATGAAACAGCTTCAGCAGAGAAGATTTAAAGGCAAAACCTGCTTCTTCTGTTGGAGATTTCCAGTTTATTAACCCTGGTAGAAACCGGGAAGACTACATTTTCAGACTTTTGAGAAACAGACAGATTGGAGAGGGTGGTAGTTCTAGGCAAGCCTTTATTAACCCCTGACAGACTGCTCTGGTAAACAGGGGTTACGATGACTATTGGTTGAACCATACTATTTGTAAAAAATATTTACTAAGTATGGATAGAAAGAGTTTTAACAAAGCAATTAAAGTGTCTTCAGAAATAAACACTTTAAAAAGGAGGTAATGTTTAAAACCGTGTTCCTATCATCATACATAAACACCATGCTCATAAAAGCAAGGAAAAGGGTAATAAGGAATATCTTTTACTTTACTTTCCCTGTATAATGAACATTCTTATTAAACAAGAAAGATACAGCATATAAACCTTGATTTTGAGCTAGTTATTCCTGAGGTTCTTTTATGTATCACTTTAAAGTATAATACACATTTTTATTTCCACCTATTTTTAAAGGTATGAACAAATAATGTACTTAAAAAGATATTGTTTTATAACTGGTTTGTGATAGAATATTTATAGTAGTTGTTTATCCATCATAATGTTGTATATTTAACACAAAGATGAAAAAAGTACAACATTGTTGGCTTAAGGTAAAACTATGTGTTTTTATGGTTTACATTTCAGTATTAATAATTAATGAGTACACAGATGATTTTGTTTCCATTTTAAAGGAGCTTTCTAGGATAGTTACATTTCAAAATTACTAAAGAGCTAGTTTTTAGGTGTTTAACTGTAAAATGGTTTGTGATGAAATACAGATGGCCTAATTTTTTATAAGAATGGTCCTTGTCACATTAAGTGGTACTACTAAAAGTTTTTGCATTCCAGACCTTCAATTGCCTTTCACAAGTGATATGGAGGCAAGTGGGATATGATTCTGTTCATTGGATCAGGAGACTCAAAGCTCTTGGTTATGTTTCTTGCTGAGGTGTTAAGTGCCACTGGAGAGGTGGTAGGGTAACCAAGATATCTTTGTTGTGTGTTGGACTGACAGATACAAACCAGGACCTACATACTTGACTTATCAAGGCCAGGAGTGATATCTTATGCTGCCTAGAGTGGCACTAGATGCTATATTTAGGAAAAGGAGTCCCTCACTGACCTAAGGAGACATTGATTTTATGGAGAGATGACTTGCACCCTTGAAGTTGCCTTTGTCAATGATAAAGGGAATCTGGAGTGACTTGTCCAGTCATGGGCATTTAAGCTGTAAGAGTAAAGTTAGGTGAGCTGAATTTTACTTTTGAGATCCAAGTCCAAAACCTACTGCTCTAATCTTATTTTCAGCTGCCAGTTCATCCTGGGAGGCCCATAAAATAGTTAAGTTTCTAATTCCTATTCTTCTCCTAGATTTCATAGAAAAGCTGAGAAACAAAGTTAGCATTTAGGACAGTAAATTGATAGATCACCATCACCAAAGTCAACCGTGTAGTGGTGTCACACCATTGAAACAAGGAGCCTTAATGCCTTTCAGCTGTTAAGTATGGCTGTTAAAACACAACTGGAATTGATCCTGCTGTTTCCTCTAAGAAAATCTTATCATTAGGATTAAGATTTGGGTTCAGGACTTGTTTCAGCTTGAGATGACTTGAGGTTTAATTCAGTTGTCCACGAATAAGCCCCTAGTGCTATTTCAAACATCCCAGGTTTATCTTTCTGCAGAGCTGGTGGACATGGCACAGGAACTAAGTAGGCCTGGGCAGTCAGCTAAAGGGCAGCTGGAGGTCTACCCTGCACACATTTACAGCTCCAGATGCCTATGTATAGGCAACTGGATGAATCTCCTAGCATCAGTGAATAAACTTCAGAGGGAGGCAACGGTATAGCCAAATTCTGTGGCTGCTGTTTCACAGCTGCTATCTTTACGTGAGTCTGCTCCCGGTAGGCAAACTCTCTGGACTGCTCTTTGGTGCCTAGTTTTCTCCACTAATCAATTAGGAAGTCTAAGCACCCAATTTAGGCAGTCTTTGACTGCCTAAATAATGTTCTTAATTTTCCTAACTCCTGAAAGGGAATTAGGAGATGATATAACTCTTTGAGACTGTGCCCAAGCAGCCAGCACTTCATTATTGAAATTATCCAAGAGTTTAACATCTGCTTCTGGACAATCTGATAACTACCTAAATCCTGATCCCCATGATATATAACACGTGCCTATACAATCTTTGGATTTTGCTATTTTTTCTAACATATTTGTTGTGTATGTAATGTGATAGGAATAGGTTTAACTCCTGATATGCCTTGCCAGGTTTTGTGGCCCTGTAAATGAATGGGGGATGCCAAGCCCTTCAGGATTTGTTGCATAAAAGTAGAATAGAGCATATCCTTTGAGTTTAGTGTGAACTTGTTTTCATTTAGAGGTAGAAAATTCTGATTCAATTCATTCTGTTTTGTTAAGGATTTGAAACTGCATCTCTCACCAAAATGTTCTAAGCATCAGGCTAGTAGATTTTCTGGGGTTGGCTGCTCACAGCCTCTCCTTGCGAGATGTGATGTTCCACTTCACAGAGAATGATTAAATATTCATTAAGCTAGTGAAAGAACAAGCTTCTCAGAAGACAGAAAGAGTCTGGTACTTAAGGCAGTCACCTGGGAAAAAGGGAGATCTGGATTCCAGTCACTGCTGTAATGATTACTTAGTATTAAATACATACACTGGTTCACGAACTGGAACCCAGCTTCTTTTTTCTCGTGGGGAGGGGGGTTGACTATCAAGTACTTCGCACTTTCTGTCTGTTCCAGTGATTACTTAATTATCCAGGAAAGCTGTGGCTGGGGAGAACAAGCACTTCTCTAGGAGGTGGGAGATTGTAGTTCCATGTGGCAAAGAAAATGAAGTGTGCATTTTTTAGGCCCTTTTATCGTCCAAAAGCTAGAAGAGGAACGGAACCTCCTTTTGTTAGGGAGTAAAATGCTCTAATTCAGGACTTTAGAGTAATGGAATCCCAAGTGGAAGACAGCATCTCTTCTAATTCAAAAGTAAGTTGCAGCACAAGGGGAAGGTTTAAGGCATATGCTTAATCTTGACATTTCCTGAAGTGCTTCCTTGCCTAGTATGTCTTTGTGGATTCCATCTTTTCCATACAATCTATAAGGAAACAGACATCTAACTCAGGACTGCAGATTTTGCTGCAACAGTACATCTGTTGGACAGGTGCTATGATATTTAACTAAAATCCCTTGCAGATCTGTCCTCTAAGGTAAAATTCTCAAAGATATTTTGTGTTGCTTTTATAACTCCTCTAGAAGTCAGTGTAGATTTTACCATGGACTTGAGAAAGGGCAGACCTGTACCAGCAGAGATGTCTTTTATGTCTCATTTTCCCCATGCAATTTCAAAAGGAAAAAGAGTATATATCCTGTTAAACACATGTTTCTATAATAATTGAATTCTTGATACAGAGACAATGGATTTCTTTCTTTGATATTTTTTGAAACGTGTATGTTTCTATGCTGACAAATATAAAGTTATGTACATTGATGTGAATAATTTGAACTTCTAATATGCCTCATGAAGGTGTGGCTCTCATTTACCAACAGATGACCTAAGAAGTTTCAGGGTTATACTGCATGGGGTGAATCTGACCGTTAAGTTATGTCTATGAATTTGCTAATTCAGGACCTGAATTATCCATATCTGCCCAAGAAAACTTGGATGTTGAAGACTTATGGCATTAGGCAGTGAGAGAAAGAAAAGAAAAATAAATATTGACTTGCTTGTAGAACACATTGAAAAAGAATGAAAAAAAACAACCAGACAAATCTTTTTAATGTCACAATATGAACCAGAAGTAAATTTTCACCTGGAAAGATAAACAAGTGGTTTTCCTTGCCTCAGAAAGAAGATGGAAGAAGTGATTCGGAAAAAAACAGGGGACTAGATTGATTTCTGCATAAAGATAAATCAAAGTAGACCTTAAAAAACCCCTTTTCATGTTTTGTATTTTCTCCTTGCTTTCTCTCTCTCTCCTTCCCACCTACCATTAATCCTTTACTGGTTCCTATTATCTTTGATTTCTTCCCTCTTTCCCTTCTGCTATTTTTGCTTCCTTCCTGCACTCTTATCCCTCCATCCAGCCATGGGCATTCCAGATTCTCTTGCACAGAATAATCCTCAAAATCATCCTTAAATGCAGGATTTGGCTGCAAACTCACTCACAGCTACTTCTTTCTGTCCCAACAGAACAAAATATTTATCCAGAAAGGCATGATAGGAAAGCTAGGATCCTCTGTCTCTGAAAATACAGCGTTTGAACTTTTCAGCCAGAGGAAGTTTTCTGTTGGCTATCACTTATGAAAAACTGTTGGCTTTGTTCATTTTTTGTTCTTATTCACTAAAGTTCAACAACCTAAAAGAAATATCTGGGCCTTGATCCTTGAATCTATTGAAAGCACAAAGGAGAAAGAGGGGACTAGAAAGGAAAACTATTAGGTTACACTAAGTGTGTGCTCTTCCAGACTGAAAGAGAGCAAGATGAAGGATGAGATGTGGATAGGATGAGGCAAGAGATACAGAAATTCTCCCTAAAGCCTCTGTACTTGTCTGCTGCTAATAACCCTTTTTTAGCTTCAACATGCCGGCAGCTCTCTGCAGTACCTGCCTTTCTAAAAAATAAAAGGACAGAAGACATTTTAAATATTTCCAAATTTAGTCATGCTAAGAATAAAGAAGTGAAGGAATGAGAAGCCAGCAAGCAAGTGGGTTCCTTGGTGTGGCTCAGAAGTGCTGGAGCAGGTGGGTCACTCTGAGGGGGCAGCTGGCACTATACTGGCCAGTGTTCCGCTCCTGCCCCGGCATCTGAGATTCACGTTCCAGTCAGCCCCCAAACTGGGAAGTACTCAGGGATGCTGCTAGGTCACATTTTAATTAAAATTCAGAAAATTCTTGGAACACATTAAGAAGCTCATAAAATAATTTTACTTGTAACTGTTTTACTATCGTCTCCATTGCCCTTCATTAAGTCTCCCTCTTCTAACTAAGGAATCAGAGACAGGCCTCTCACCTCGCAAAGCAAAGCCTGGTCCCCATGTCATCCCCATGACATGCTGATGGTCATTTTAAAGGAGTCACTCTAAATTAATTTATTAATGCCAGACTGTTCCCGTATGTGTGCAGCCGATGCAATTGTATGGAAGAAAAATCCATCAGGGGCTTTAAAGCACCAGAGATAACACTTCTGTTTCTGCATTTCTGTTTCAGTTTCTGGCACTCAGTCTAGCTTCAAAAGAGGAGCTACTTATCCTCTGCAGTGTCAGTAGGACAGACAGTCAATAAAGTCTGTCTGTCAAAAAAGTCTCTTGAGTGTCAGCAGGCTGGGTAAGGTGTCCTGCTCTGGCATGAAGAGTGGCCAAAATAATTAGACACTTATTTAGGGATTCATGAGAGACTTCATGCTGATTTCTATGATGTCAATGGCAATCAGTAGGAAAGGGGCAACAAGGGGCACTTATGTATCTGACTGCTTTCTCTTAAGTACTTAAATATCAGATCTTCAATTAGCAACATAAACTGGGTGTTTAAAGCTCTTCACAAAGAAGAAGAGCAAGTATTCCACAGCCCTCTCAGTCTGGGGGTAAGAATTTATGGATATGCATGCCTTAATTGTGCCCTTTGGACCTACTTCAGAAGGAAAGTTGTGAACACACACACTGAATATACACCTATGGGGTGGAGGATCTTCTCAGGGTGAGACCACAGGCTGAGGTGCACATAGAACCTGGCTGTTCCACACCTGGCTGGGTAGTTTAGGACCAGAATTATTGTATAACCTGGTTAAGTGATTTAATCACCAGACTAGTGTGTAATAGTTGGGAATCACAGGGTTATCATACTCAGCAGAGCACAAACAATTAAAGGTCAGTCTGAACAGCTCTAGCAAATCAGGTTCTTCTGGGAACTTCTCTCTCTCTCTCTCCTATTAGCATTCGGAGGTGCTGATAGACACAAAGATACATTCTGAAAAGTCATCCCAGTTACAAAAAAAGAAAAAATAGAAAAGACAATAAAGAAGGTGACTTAGTACACCTAGCAGTGTTATACTGCTATACTATCTTATAAACATTTAAGAAACCCCCCCACACTTAATTCTAAACAATCTCAATCTAAACAATTGAAGTCTATGAAACCTATCTTGGGACTGCATAAAATTTATTTTTCTTCTGATAGTTTTCTTAATAGCACTTAAGGAATTAGTGACTATAGCCTAGTCAGAGATCCTGATACTCTGGAGACACTCTTGAAAGACTGAAAAATTCCTAACAGTTTTTATAGCAGAAAAAAAAAGAAGGAGGTATACACAACTGTAGTTTTACAGGACATTTCTAATAAAACAGGGCATAATAATTACAGGACATGCCAGCCAATCATCTCTTCTAGACACCTTTGAAGTCACTGGTTTTGAGAAAAGATTTGCTGAAATGTCATCACCATCCCCTCCACCAACTCAGAATTCTTTCAGAATTCACCATGCCAAGTACTACTCAGAACTGATGAAAAACAACAGTGAAATTAACAGCAAATTACTTAGTTTCTAAGATGTAAAAAGAATTGCAGCCTAGATTAATGAAGCTCTTAGTTTTGAGAGTGAAAACCAAGTCCTGTTGTTCATCATCACAGAAAAAATGAAACTATAGATGGTATAAAAGCAGCCAGACAGTAGAATTTGGGAAATATTAATTTGTGTACTGTCCAGTTTGGCATAATATCCTGTCTTTATTCTATTTGTAAGTGAAAGAAAGAAAAGAAAATTCGAGGTAGAATAAAAAGAGATGTAGTTTCAATATACAGTTGTTATTTGTGTGTGCACTTAGATGTTCATCTGCATAGACCATTTAGATACTGTAAGAAGAAATTAACAGGAGGGAAAAATTAGAGACTACTGTTGTTTTTGACAGTCTCAAGAAATTATAAACCTGCTGATGTGCATCTTTAGGACTTTTTTCTCCCTTTTTCTTTATACTTTTCCTGACCTAAATGCATTTGCACTGGACTTTAAGATTCAGCACATCTGTCTGCTACTTTTTTTTTTTTTTTTTTTTTTTTTTTTTTTTTTTTTTTTTTTTTTTTTTTTTTTTGTGCTAGCAGCCTCCAGAGCTCTCTCTGCTTTCCCTTTGTTATCAAACACAACAGAAGCCATGTGCAAGTTTAGTTCTGTTGCAGATCATCTCACTTTCAACAGCAGTTTTCCTTAGCTCTCACGACCACCATCCTCCTGGCACAGCTGGTATGGAGTCTGCATCCACTGGATTCCATGTCAGAGAGACTCTTGTCCTGACATGGATCTGTCGATGTGACATGTTTAAAGAAACCAGAGTGCAAAGCTATGTTTCAATTACGAGTTTTTAGGTGGAAGACACTGCCTTCCTTTCATTTCCTCTAGTGGATTTGTACCTAGAAGAAAATACTTACCAGTTTATACGAAGAATGTAGACAGATAACAGACAGAATGAATTCATTTTATGGAGGTTGGGTAGAAGGCAGCTCATTCCTGTTAAAATATTTTGGAAGTGATGGTGACCAAAGACAATGGAAACATTTGTATCTTTACTGGGTTAGGATGGGATTAGCTTCAATCAGTGGTAATTGCTTAGACTCCTTCTACAGGTAACAAACAACAACAAAAATATGCTTCTGGGGAGTGATACTTCTCTTCTGAAAGTAGATGTCCAAATACGTCACAGGAATCGAAATCTACAAATGTCTAGTGTTCCTCATTGCCTAAATATCTAGACAACTAATTTATACGTAAATGTCAACATGTAAAACATCTCAGGCTGGCCAAGAGGAACCTCACACATACTGTATTTTTTCAGGTACAGATTCAGAAAAGTCACTTAAAATGCACATCTGAAATATATGGAGGCACTTCAGCACTCTCATCAACTGAACCTTCTAGAACAAAATTCAGATACCCAGCTTTGTTAACCTCACACATCCACTGCTGAGATCCTCTAGAACAAATTACTTTTTGAAGACATTGGAGAGAACCAAAATGATGCAAGGGAGTTAGTTAGTTGTCAAGTGTTGTGGATAGTCAGAGGCACTCTGACCTATTCTGCTGCTACAGGGTTGAACGGTGCTTTAGTTATATAATACTATGGGACCCATATATTTATTTGTTTGTTTGGTGTCGAAAAAGAAAAAAAAAAGAGGAAAGTATACAAAACCTCTAAAATCAACACAGTTGTATTTAGGCAGTAAAATATTTTTGGAAGAAACAGTTTTAGGAGAAACATATTTCTAATGGTCTTTTGGATTTTAGTGCATTATTTTTATGGCTGATTTGAGATCACTTTTAATTTAGTCTGTACCTTTTGTACACTGAGCAATAGAAAACATTCTTTCAAGAAAACACTCAAATTAGGAGAGAAAAGAACACAAACCATTCAGTTTATTTCCTTTGTTTTCACATGTGTTGTATCTTGAAACATATTGAAGTGATGGTGTATCTCTGATTGCAACTATCTCCACGGCTTGGGCACTATAGTTTATTTGAAGGAATCTATCTTTGCTTGCTCATTGCATTGTTCTCTTGATTTTCTTTGGCACCCTTTTGTTTTTTTCCCATTCTCCTCTGACTAACTGGAAATTGATTTTTTTCTAAGTGGGATGGTTATTTCTGTGCTCTTTAGCTAAGTATTTAATTTGATACTTGATTTTTAAAAAAAAAAATCTGCTGTTGTTGGTTTGTCTTTACTATGTATTGCTTTAATGATTCTTGGTAGGCTTGCTATGCATTGATTAATACAAATAAATAAAATGCCAGTATTTATGGTAAGGAGGAATACGCATACGTATATTTCCTGTATATTAGTAATCTGACTCTTTTGTTCTCTTTCTCCCTCTAAATGCAATTACATCACAAAATTGATTTTGCTCCCTTCCAATGCAGAGCTACAGTGAAACAAGAAACCCCAAACCCTACAATTAATGGGAATCCTAATTACTTCTTACAGGTGAGAAACATGTGGAAGGAAAACTTAATTTTTTTTCAGTCTGCACAACATGAGTATTATGTGTCATAAACGTAATAACTGTTCTTGCCACATATAATTCAAAACAATAATTATTTTTGAAAACCTGAAAAAAATGTTCAAATTCATTATATGGAGGGAAACATGATGAAATATTTTCTCATTTCATTTGTGAGGAGCTCTGTTTTTCTAGTCAGAATAAAATAGATATCTAAAGTAAAGAGCAGCAAGACACAATATCTCATGAACTGAAATGAAAAATCTCATTTATCTAATCACACACTCTTATTATATTTGCATTATACCAAAGTGCATCAGTTCATCTAATGTAAGACTGGGGGAAGGGAGATAAAAATAGGTGATGAAAGAAGAAAAGTTATTCATTTAATTCCCTTGCCAGGCAAGTTTTTAAGATGCCATCATATGCTGTGAGAATAACCAGAGTGCAAAGCCAGCTCTAGGAGGGGTAGAAGTGGATATCTTCATGATGACTTATCTCCTGAGGACACTACAGAACCTGCTGCCTCATCCAGAATAAATTTTCTGGAACACTTCATGTTAGATCATAATAATGACAAAAAGGCTTTCTCAGCTGGCTGATAAGTAGTTATCTTTTCAGGCCCCTGTATCAGGACACAATATTTCTTTTGCAGGTATTTTCATCACTATTGACAATTCAGATGAATTTGTGACTTCTGTTTTGGGGGACCTGCTGTCCTCATAGTTCCAAAATAACTAGCAAAGGCTGTGAATACAAGCAATATTGTTCTTTTCTGCTACCTTCACGTAGGGTTCTCTACTGTTAAATATCCAGGAGCATTTGGTGGTGCTGGCTTGACTTGCCAAGATATTTTTCCTTTAATTAAAATATCCGCTTAACATATAATCTGTCAAATAACAACATTAGTCAGAGTGTGAGAGAAAGGTGTAGAAGGAAGAGAGTAAGAAAATAGAGACAAATATTTACTACAAAATCCCAGTTTATGAATGTTTGGAATCAGACTTCAGGAATTCACAATAAAAGTACAACTGCAATCTGTAGCACTAAAAGACGTCAATCAGTAGAACTGGTTGCAAAATGAAGTTTCCATTTCACAGGAATTTTCACATTTCAGAATGCACTTGTCTTTAAAATGTGTGAAATGCTGAAATCTCAAATTATTTCCTGTTGTAGAAAGCCTGCAACATTTTTTATTCAGTAACTTCAAATAATTGTATTACAAATAATTACTTTGATAAAGCCAAAATGTTTTATTTATGAAAAGCATAATATTATCATCTGAAATAGGTATAACAATGTTTAAAACCCCATTTTGATTTTGATCTACTCAGAATCATCTAGTGGGTCACAAAAGAAATTTTTTAATGAACAGCATCCTCAAAAATGTTTAGATCCCCTTTTAAACTGACACTGTATATGCAGCAATTGAACGAGGGAAGATACAATAGCATACATCCACAGCTTCAATTATGAATTGCATGTTGCAGATACCCCTCCATGGCAGTACTCACAATCCAGCGGAGCTAGCAATATAAATCACAGGGCATAATGTAATGGAAAGGCAACTTGATAGAAAAACACCCTGCAATTTTAGCAAACAGCATGTGCACAGTGTTGGTTTATGGCGTAGAGGGTGTTCAGTAAAAGCTGATTAGCTTCTACACAAGCTGCAGCAGCCTACTGAGTTTGACATGACATTTCTCCAGAGCCACAAGTGCTGCTTCAGAGGACTTTGGCAACAGGCAATAGGCAATCTTGGCTGTCATATTATGTACTGGTATGGACTGGGCCAGCTGACCATCCAGCTAAGGAGTGCTTATACTTGGTTTAAGTAGTGAATCTCACAAAATGCTTCCTAGAGGAGGGCATAGGAGGATTCTCCCAAGGGCCGCTATATCCAAACTTGTATGTTTGACAGTCCCTATTGTGAACTCTTGAGACATCTCCTTTCTCTTTCCTCCTAAAGTTTTTCTCAAGTTCTCGTATTATGCTAACTTATCAGGCACCACCAAACTTGTCAGGCCCCCAGGGAACAAGTCACAGTAAAAAAGGACAGGCTGTCAATGAAAAACAGCAAAGGAACCGTATCTCCCTACACTCACTGTGATGAGGCTTTAGGGGATGCAGTCGATGACTGTGATATTCACAGTCTGATATCGTCTACTAGTAGGCAGTCAATAAGAGAATTTGAAAAAATATTTTAACAGGTTTCAGTGCAAAGAGTTTACCTTCCCAAGGGCCTCTACCTTCCTCTCCCAGGCTGAAAAAGCACGTGATGGTGACATTCTAGCTGAAACCTTTGCATGAAAGGTGACACAGCTTCAGAAAAGAGACGTCATTGTACTCAGTAGCCAGAGGACTGTGGTATCCTCCCTGAAGCTGTAGATTCAAATTCCTTTAAGCAACAGAGGGACTTAATTTCAGTCTTGCACAACATGTGTTACCACTTCACTGAGATTCACCATCATTCATTCTTCTGCCAGTACTTCGTAGGGACCCTAACCTTTTAAATATGTTAGAGGTATGAAACAGACACTGCACAGCAGTGAGAGACTTCTGGAATGGGAAAAACAAGGAAGTTAGTGTTCCTGGGCAATCTTGAATGACAGCAACTGGGAACATGATGGGTGCAAAGGCCATTTGGGACCAACCGGGTTTTAAACAGAGATCCTAAAGAAATAGCTTTTGGATTTAAATATATAAAATTGTAGTTAAACACTTCAGTGCCATTTAAATCCCTTTGTGGATCTCTCTCCTACTCCCTCTATCATTCTTTCTTGTTCACTCGTGTCCTTTTGACTAGATTTAAATATCAGTATTCTCTGTTAAAGAGATCACAGTATGCACAATTTGGAGGACGTTTATCTGTCTTTTGTCCATAATTTTTGTGCTCCTCAGTCACAGTTTAACTGTAATACAGACCACTGATAGCAGATGTGTGTTCCTATGCCACCCTGCAAAATCAGGCATTTTCTCTACAGTGACTGTCAATACTGCTTTCAATTTCATGCACTTTAACACTGACTTTGCTATGCTTTTCTGAATAAATTGACCATTGGAAAAAAAAAAGGATAAAAAGGAAAATAAAAAGAAAACACTTGCCAAAATTCACAGGTATGCTCATTCATTTTGAATGCTAGTGATAAAATTGGAAATTACAGTTAGTCTTGCTGCAGACCTTGCTTGCAGTTGTTAACAAAAGTCTGTGACCAGCTTCAGTGCTGAGGTATTTAATAAAAACAACTGGAAATCTTCATACCTAGATTTGAGTAAAGCCAGTCCTTGATGGCTTCAATCAGAATTGTGTGTTTAATCTGAATATGCTTCAGGTCACTGCTCAAAGTTGCCCTCTATAAGAATACCACTTCCAGTTTCCCTTTCTAATAACTATAGAATTTTTTTCTAGTGTCTGAAAACATATGATCTCTCAGGCACCTTCTGAGTAAATAATCTTTTCTATGTCAGTTTCTCTGCCCAATTTAGTTCTCCCGTGAACTCCACAATTTTTATACGGATTTTTTTAATGGTTCTTTGTCTCAAAAGATTATCTTTCCCACCGCAAAAATCTTTCCAGTTCTATTTTGCTTCACTTTGGATTTCAAGACAGTCATTTGTAGAATGATTTGCATTTTGTAGGATTGGTCTTGACACACCTTTCTGATAGATTTTTCCTCAAACATGAGAGTTCTTATGGAAATGACACTTGGCTTTATGCACTTTCCATTTCTTATCCCTGACAGTCTGTTCGACTCATACAAGCCGGCACGTTCTCAATCTGCGGCGCCCAACTGAGATTATCATCTTTGTACAACTTGTTAATGTCAGTGGCATTTAGAAGTCTCTGCACTGAGCTACGAAATAATTCAGATGCAGAGAGAATCCCCCAAAAAGGCATTTGAAAAGAGTGCCTGCAGATAAAAAAATTTTAAGCATCCACTATCATGAACCTTCCCATTTCAGGGGATTTTGACAAACAAATCGGAAGCTCCCTGAATAATAGTAGGGGCATTGGCCAGCTCTCTTGAGATGGATGGGCTAGTTAAGATGACATAATACTTCCAGCAGGATGTCAGTTCTTAATTCCAGATGCTTTAACCACGATCACAGAAACCAAATTTCATCCCTCCCTTCCCATACCCTTTAAAAAGTGTATATTCTTTATGTGGATCTTCAGTTCTCTACTTACTGCTCTTGATGTGATACACTGCCACTTATTCTTTGGCCTTGTTCTATCCCAGCAATTCTCTAAAAGCTGTCCATTTGTTGTAAACTAGGCTTTCCTCTATGAAAAGAAAGTAGGCTTTAACTCTGTTCCACTTTACCCCTTTTATGACATTCAGGTGGTGAAAAGGCAGAAGAGATTTGTAGGATATGGAAGACATGTCCTTAGGAGTTTTCTAGAGAAAAGGCAACTTGACTTTAAGTATTTTTAAAGTTTTCTTTCCTCTTTTTTTTTTTTTCCCCCATCACCTGTGTGTTTAGTCCTACTGGAGAACCCACTTTTGTAAATTCAGCTTTTACCGTAAGCCTGGACATAAAATCACAACCTGCATCCACTGGGCACTAAATTTTGAAGATGGTATAGCAATGTTTGAAATGGGAGGGTGATAATTTAATTCCACAGCTATGTCAAACATGTAAGAGAAAGTGTATATTGACAAGTGTAAAAAATACTGTAAAATTTTGTAGCTGTTTGCTTGTAAAATGTAAGGTGCTGCTCTGGGTATTTTATTGCCCCAAGTAGTGGGTGTGTGAGGACTGCAGGAGCCCTCCCAACCTAAAGGTATTTCAGAGTGCTCACCTGAATGTCTCCTCTGGCTGGTGTGTAGATTTAAGGTTATACTCAGCACCATTTGTGACCATGAAGTATTGGCAATATTAAATAAGATCATGCTTGAAAAATTGCCCTTTCTATTCTTGTAGCATATCCAACATGAATGTTATGCACATTACAAAGAATTTTCTTTTGTTTGAATACTGACAGACTGGTATTTTTCCTGAAACAGCATTATGCCAGTTGATACTGTCTGATATCAGAAGCCTCCAAATAAACCTTGAAATTTCTTGAGGTATATCTGCATTAGGCAATCAGATTTATCTGACTGCCACTAATTGCAGCTGTTATTGCTGAATGAGGCAGTACCATGCAGAACAAATACAAGCTTTAGTCCTGGAAACAATATACCCGTATTACAGCACTATGGCACTTTAAACAAGAAATTTTCCTCCTCTGCAGGGCTAATTAGTTCAGTTCAGGATTGTGTTCCTGTGATCACAGTGTTTCATGTCATAGGGCTATCAAGTATTATGTGTTGGTCTCTATACTGTAAACATAAGCAGTCAATAACTAAGCTATTATTTATTAACAAGGTACAGAGTACTAAATTCAAGGAGATTTCCTGTCAGGTTCAGCTCTCCATTTGGATTTTCAGTTGTTTGAAGCTCATTTCACTTTAGTTTTTACTGCTTAGACTGTGTTTCAGTGAGGTGTTGGAGTGTGCTGTGGGCTAAGCTCCCTGCTGTTGATAAGTCCTGTTCTTCTTTCTCCTCCTACCTGGGCAATACTGCTGCTCACCTTAAACCACTGCAGATACTCTGGCTAATCTCATCAGTCCTTTGAAAACTATCTTGTCATAACACAGGAACAGCATCAACAAATATTTAGCTTCTGGTCGGTCACCAAACTGAATCAGTCTACATGTGCCAGGTTAGTAAGAAGGAGAGAGGAGGACTGTGTATCTGTTACCTGGGGAGAAGAAAGGCAAAACCAGCAAGGCATGACTGGGAACTTCTCCCTTTCTTTGGAGGTAGCTGTTTGATGAGGCCAGTTTCTGGAAAAGCCGTGACCTTATCAGGTAAAGTAGCTGAATCCCAGACTAAAAATATCCATAACTGGGCAAAGCCTACATCTGCAAAAGCCACGGTCCCATGCTACTCTTCTCTCTTATTTGTGGTAGGCAGAGGTAAATTCATTTAGCAAGATACGGCGAGCCCTTTCTATGAAATTCATAGCTCCTGAGGTATGAGTACATTAAATCACACCTTCAGATGATCCACTTAAAAGAAAACAGGCATAAAAGTCACACAGATTTTTAAATAAATGGACAAAATTTTCCATACTGTATGAGCAACTGAAAAGTAGATACTGTGTGGGAAATGCTTTCCACCATAGAATCATAGAATGATTTAGCTTGGAAATGACCTCTAAGATCATTAAGTCCAACCATTAACTTGACACTGTTAGGTCCACCACTAAACCGTGTCCCTAAGCAGGACATATATGTGTCTTCGAACACTTCCAGGGACAGTGATTCCCTTGACCAGTCAGCCATTTCTTGATGATTTTTTAGTGAATATTTTTCTTAATATCCAACCTCATTGTCCCCTGACGCAATCTGACATAATTTCCTCCTGTCCTATCACTTGTTACTTGGGAGAAAAGACTGACTGACATGGTCTCCCTGCCATGGAGAGGAAAGGAAAGGGACGAGATGCACTGAGTGTCCGGGTATGGAGATGCAACTCTGGATAACTTTTCTAATATAGGAAGAATGATAAGAGGGTATTTTTGGGATAAGGACTGAAGATTTGGGGAATTTATCAAAGACTAACCCCTATACATGAAATGGTAGCCTTGTCTAAAAAGCTGTATTTTTATCTCTGGCTGTGAGTAACTGTAGTATTTAGTGTATATAAATATTTGATGATTAACTTTGGTTAAGAGCTATGCTATCTCTGTTCATATAATAAATTCAAGCTCTGAAGCAATAGCTTGGACAAAACACTAAGGACTCAATTGTGCCTTGAAGGCACGGCACCAGACTGGGGATAATGCAGAGGCACATCACCTCGCCAGGAGCTCCAGGAGGGGCTGTGCCTCAGGCATGCACTCTGTCTCCTGCAGCTCCTGGGGAATGCAGCTAATGCACTCCACTTACATGGGCTGCAGCATGTACTCCAAAGGCAGGAGACTCTCCTGGCCTCGGAAGACCTGGAGCTTGAGACCCTTCAGCCTCGTGAACCTGCCTTGCTTTCTGTGAAACAACTGCACTAGCAAAGGTTCTAGCAGCAATTTTGAAGGAGCCACCATGAAGCCAAAGAGTTGTCTCTCCTCTGTACTTAGCATACACGAGTGCTGTTTGTGGTAGCTCTTTGGAAATCCAGCTGGAAGACTGTAGAGGTGTTTCAAAAGCATATTTGCATTCTGGTGGGAGAGGTTCACCGCTCTGTACCTCATCTGCCTACTATCCTGTCTAGTGTTGATGATGTGCCTTAAGATTGCGCTGGTCTGCATGGTGTCCCAGGATGTCAGCTCAGGTACAGTATGGAGGCTGATGGAAATATTGTCCATCAAGGAGAGTACAAGGACTGCAGTGAAATCTGCTCCTCACCAGGAAAGTGGTTAGCAGAGAGGTTCATGCTCTTCTATTCTGCAGGCCTGAACACATAGTGTCATTCCACATTTCTGAAAAGAGCTTGCGATATTCATATACTTGATGCTATGCAGAGGTGACTTGACTTTGAAGTTATTTTCTTAAGGGAACAAAAGTTTGCATGCAAGGGGAATTTCAGCATTTGTGTTATACAGTAGGACACTGGCAAATGTAAGAAGTAATGATACCTTAGATTTTAACTCATATTTTCTGAATCCTGTATTGCCTAATGTGTAACTCTGAGATGCTTTGTAGCCTGTTAGCTGCTGTTCTCTCATGCTAAGATAGACATAATAAAATCTCTCTAGGCCTGCTCTTCAAGGACACCTAGACCATACAGGCCCAAAGCCTCTGAAGCGGGGGGCAAGCTGGGGGCAATTGCAAAGTTTTGATTGGTGAATTTATGCTGATATGCAAATGGACCAAACCTATAAAGATGTGGGGAACTTGTGACTCATCGTCCTTCTTGAGGTCCATCTTGGGGTCAAGCCTGGAGCCCTTTACTTCCCAGGGTGTACCTCTGAAGGCCTTTCAAATAAATACCTACCTTTATTCCCTTACTCCTGTCTAGTCTCTGTTTCTAAGTAGTCTTTCAAGGCATCAATGCCTGATGGATAAAATTTGAACTCATTATTTGTTTGCTGTTTAAAATGTGCTAAGGATCTTAGACATTCCATTTATGTCGCTGTTCATAGTGTGCTTCCTCTTAGTCCTTGTTCTGTGAGCTCTTCATATATGCACGAGGTTCATATATGCTACTGCAATTTTGTGTGTCTGCAAGAGCGATCTGGTTGTGGGTGTGAGACTCCAGTGGATTACTGCGGTTACATTATCCTGACAAGTAATTACACAGCTCATTCTTAAATCCATTCTCCCCTAGGCTATCTATTCTTCTGTTTATTATCCTCATTGCTAGAAAGTGACTAATGACTGAGTTGAACTTATGGTAACAACTTTCCTTTTCCACAGAACACTACATAGAACAGATTATTTGTTCTCTTTAAGATCATTTTACCTTTTTTAAAAATACTGAGAACATCAACCCACCCCCTCTCAGGACTCCTCTAGACTGAACAACCTGATTATGTCAATCTTTTCCTGCAGTCCCTGTTTTCTGGCACTCTGATCATCGTTGTGCTTTGAGCTTCTTCCAGATGTTGTACATTTTCACTGAAGTGCATTGACCGCCATAACGCAGCTGAAGAGCCACCAATGCTGAATAAACTGGATTGACTTGGGCTGTACATATTCTATCATCACACTTCTCTTTATTATGCAATTCATTCTATTACGTGTCCAGGATTTGGTGTAGTAGAGAAAGCTGTAGAAAGAACTGCACTTTCACATAGCAACCCAACTAATATGGGAAGACTCACTGAAAATCTGATGATGAAATAAAAAGTTTGGGTGAAAGGGATCACAGGCTCATCATACTGAGAACAGGAAGGAGGGAGAACAGCAGAGTAGGCATAATGGACTTCAGAAAAGCACTCTTCAACAGCTGAGGAAACTAGTAAGTAGGATCCCTTGGGAAGATAATAAAAAGGATAAAAGAATTCAGGAGACCTGGCAGTTATTGAAAGAGACTGTATTAAAGGCACAAAGCAAAGTATTCTGATGCGAAGGAGAGCTTGGAAGAGACAATGCGGCTGAATCAGGAACTCTTTAAGGAGTAAAGAATGGGAAAAAAATGAGATATATTAAAAGTGGAAACAAGGACAGCTGAATAAGGATGTGCATGGAGGATAATAGCACAAGCATGTAGGGATGAACTCAGAAAGGCTAAAATGCAAAATGACTTACAACTAGCAAGGGAGATGAAAGGCAAGCAGACACGGTTCTAGAAATACATTAGGGAGGGAGTAGAGGAAAGCAACAAAAAGTATCAGTACTGAACAGGGAAGGGAAGTAAATAACAGAAGGCACAGATAAAGGACACTATACTATTTTTTTTTCCTGCTTTCAAGTTAACAAAGCTAAATGAAGAGGTGTTAGAATAACATGAAAAAATTAATCCCCAAATTCATAGGATGTTAGCTGAAACAGCTTCCGAGCTATCACTTTTTGGAATTAATGGAAGCTAAGTGAAGACTGGAAGAAGGGCACTTAGGCTAAGTCTAAATTAGCAAGTAGTGCAGCACAGCAGGAAGGGCTATGGAGAGGCAGAGTTGAAGACCTTAAGTTCACACAGTGCCTTTCTTCAAACTGACTTCCATTTGGTCCCGTGCAGCACATTTAGTGGACTTTTGATGGCTGATTTCCAGTTTAGTTTAATCTAGGAGGAACTCATGAGACTGAGTGGGAACTAAAGCATAAGGACCATTGGGAGATTTATTCCAGAGGCATGTATTTGATTTGAATTGAACTGGTAATGTTGGTGTAGCCCTTTAGGACTAAACTGGGGGAAAATGAAGGAACTAGAGATAAATGTGTCCATCTTCAACAGCAAGTCATTCTAACCTCATTTTTAATTGAAAAAGACAAAAATAGTATTTTTTGATGTACTGAAAGGTTGTAAGCATGTGACATAATTTAACTTGGGATCAGTCTGAACATTCTCGTGTAGGACTTTCACTAGCAAATCAGAAAAATAGCTGAATAAAATCACTGTTACATTTGTGTGTGACAGGTAGAAAACTTTGTTGAAGATAACATATGAACTTTATTGTGAGGAGAACATTTCAAAATGGATACTGAAGAAGTATGTACTGGGCGGGATATGGATTAACGACTTGGGTTATTAAAGTGAAACTACAGTTGTATGTTTCGTTCATAACACTAAACTTACGACTTTTGTAAGTGAGAAGGGAAACAGGATCTAATTGCATTAGATTGAATTAAAAATAATTTTGAATTATTATTTTGAATTCAAAATAATATATTAAAGATATATTTTTCCCCAAATCAGCATAATGGATTTGAACAAGAATCTCCAGACAAAAAAAGAGTTCAAGAGCACACAAGCAACATAAGGAATATCTAGTCAGGTAGTAGCACAGCAGAAACAAAGCAGGGGTGGCAATCAGCTCTGGTGAAAAAGAGGCAAATAACATTCTGAGATGTGTGAACAAGAGTGTCATATCTAAGATAGCGAGATCACCATTTTACATTGCATGGGAGTGCTCAGAGGAAGCCTGTTCTTAGATTTGGGTTGTAAATTTGAGCAAAGATGACAAAATGCAAGAGTCCAGCTGAGCACAGGAATGACATGGCATTTCAGCCACTTAAGATCTAAAGAAAGGTTGCATAAATTCATAATGCTTAGGTGAAAAAAAAAAGGAGAAGACAAAGGAAGTACATGAAAACCTGGATAAGTTGGGTCTTCATGTTTGTCTACCCAAAAAAAACCCAGGACAGTGGGAGTAATTTGGAACACCTCTCTTTAATCACATACTTGGTGATACCAAACCAGCAGTTATAGCTTGACTCAAGATAAAGGTTTTTTAGCTAAGCAAACTAAATAGGAAAACAAGGTTTATTCTAAGAACACAGAAGGTCTCAGAATTACAAAGTTAGAGTTATCTACCAGCCCCATATGAATGTCTGGGAATTCTCTTGGGATATCGGTTAGCACTAACTAGCACCTATATTTGGGTATCTGAACTGACACCCAAAAATCTGTGGATTTACTGTCATGTGAAGTGTTATGGGAAACAGATTTTAGAAAATTTTTATTGTATCTAGGCAAGACCAGTGATTCTAGTCGCACAATGAAATGCATCTCGAACAGACACATCATAGAACAGGCAGTCAACATATGGCCAGTCACTGTTATTTAATATACAGTTTCCTTGTTCTTTTTATTACAAGACCATCTTCAAACACCTTAGAAGGAAATCCGCTTGTTCATTATAGGCACTCTTTCATGGGAACAAGATTTTGGCTCCGTGCACTGCAAAAAAGTGAGTTTTAATGTGAGAGTGTGTGAAAGGAATGTTGATGAAGCAGGAAATATGGAGTTTGCTGAGCTTAAATATGGCGTATATCCTTATATGTGATACGCTATCAAATGGATAGGACAGAAGAAGGGTTCAGAAAGGGAGATTCATGACCAAATCAATGGGAAAAAATTGTGGACTGGGATTTATATGTGCTGAAGAAAAGCCCGGAAACAGGCAACATATGTGAAAGTTACATATCCTATGAGACCTTAAGAATGGACTTTATGTGTAAAATTGTTAAAGTCACCCTCTAACAAAGCCTGAACCTATGCCTTCTCTAACCTCTTGATCTAAGAAATACAAGCACAAGTAACTGAGCGATTTTGTAATTCTGTGAACCAGCATCATGCTCATGCATTGTTTCCTTTTATAGACATCTTTCTTTATACAGTGTTTTAAACAACTGTACAAAAATAAACAAAAATTCTATGCAAGTGCCCTATTATTTTTTAAAACCAACATGTAGGAGGAAGTAATGAGACATATTTAATCTGATTATCAAGAATATTACTAAAATGGTTGTAAGACTTTATTCATAAATGTAATTTAAAAATTATTTCAGATGAGTATAAATGTCTGTGAAATGACTTTTTTCACTTAGTATCTTTTGGTATCAATAAAAGAGAATATTAACATAAGAAAAATGTGATAGTTCTCCAAGTAGTAGCAGAAGTTTGGTAATTTACCAACTTTTCAGTAAATTATACCAATAATTGAAAGTCTAGTGCTGCCTACCTTAATGTACTTCTACATATTTTATTTAAGGTTTTACCAAGAAATAATCCTCACATGAGAGGAAAAAAATCTAGCTCTCCAAATTCAAAGTACTAGTATCATTTACTCAATGAAATATATCAATCCTGAAAGTCAGCTTCCACTAATGTGCTCATTGCAACATTATTGGTGGTAATATACTTAATTAGTGAATTTTATATAAGATTTATTTTATTCACAGAAGCTTGGTTTGATAAAATCCTTCATTGCAATTCGTTTAATAGGTAGACTATAGAAACTACATTAATATTACATCCATGAGCAAAGAGATTACCCCACAGTTAATGACTCCCTTGGGTTGCCCTTTTCTGTCAAAGGCATGGAGCCAAAAAATTCTAATTCTTTTTTTCATTCCCTCTGAAATAAAGAAATGTTGCTATGTGAAAAACCAAGTGTTGGTTCTTTTTATAACCTCTGGGTTGTGAAAAAATGAGAAGTGACATAATAAACTGTCTGAAACAAACGTTGCTCTGCTCTGTATTGACAAAAATCTGGTTTTGGGTAAAAAAACAGACTCCAAAGGCTGTTGATATGTCTGCCAAATGATTCATGAAATATCTAGAAGTGATTGGGGTCAGAAGAAGAATTTAGCACCTTAAAGGATTCTGCAGGGAAAATGTTTAAGTCAAACAGTAGTGTCTCTTGGTGTACTCCTGTGTGCATGAAAGCAGTGACAGCTGCCCACCAGTGTTCCAACGGTTTCAGCAACTTGTGCTTCAGAAGATCTTATATTTGTCTGCTTTGCTTCTGCCCTTGCTTCACAAGGGCTGAAGTGTCACACAGACAACATGTGTTATGACAACACAACCTTCTTACCACTGTTCTAACAGTTTTGTGGGGTAGGAGGAGGCAATTTGGGATCAAATTGCTGCAGCTCTAGACCAACAAATGAACATGAATCCTGCAGAGAGAAAGGGAGGAGCGGCTTGTAAAGAGTGCGCTTGGTGGTCTTCCAGAAGGGCTTGAACTATACTCTCATCCAGCCACATTATTTCAGGCAGGGAGATAAACATGTTGAGTGCAATAAAAGACTTCAGTACAAAAGAATTGACAATTATACTGGTCTTGGGCATCTGCCTACTTTTATGGGTGTCAAAACAAAGGCATACAGAGATAATGCCATAACAGGAGACCAATTGGCATTTTTTGCTATCAGAAGGCAATTCATCCCATTCTGAAATGTCTAGAGAGATGAGATGAAATCCTTTCTGCAAGTACCTACTGTCCTTCACTCACTGTGCAGACAGGTTAAACTAAATGTTTAACTTTTCATAAAAAGAAACCATGGCCTTAGAGTCTGCGAACACGTGTTTTGTCCTGACAAGACACATATCTTAAAAATATTTAATGTTCAACCTCTTTGAATTTCTTTTCCTTGCTCTCCAATTCCCAGGCATGTCCAAGGCACATTTTTATGCTCATTGGCTTGGCTTATCCTTACAAATCAACAGGGCCCAGGCTCAGACTTGAGGAGTGATACTGGTTATCCCTGTCAACCATCGTTGTGGACTTGACCCATGCTGACCTGTTCTGTGTCAATGCCTGGGCATGGTTTGGGGCTGTGGGCAAGAGTTTCTCCCTTGAAACCTGCGTGACAGACTGGATGGAAGTCTGAATGCAAAATGTGAGATGCCAAAGCAGGCACTAAGACCCTGGTCTGTCCTGGTTTTTGTTAGTTTTATACTCTACAGTTGCTGAGCCACATTAGCTTCCCTCTCACTAGAAAGGATGATAAAAGGCACTTAGCCTTTTTCTACAGAAAAGAATAACAGTATCTGTTTTTTATTTCCTTCTGTTTCATATTTTAGCTCATAGAATAATACTAAAAAATCCCTGTTGCTTTATAATAGACTCATAATAAGTGGCTTTTGCAATTGATTAAGTACCTCAGCTTCACTCCTGTGTTAATCAATTGCAGCATATGGTTATTGCTTCATGTACTGCTGCAGTGGAGTGGATCTTTTACCATATAAAAGCTCCAGCCCAACTGTGTCTGCTGCTCTGGTTCTAGACATCAGCTTCTGTTGTGGTCGTGTTTTCCATGACTGTGGAACAAGAATCATAACGTGTTTTGTGGTCATGGGAATACGGAAAACGGGAGTAAAATGCATAGTGACCTACTTTTAAGAAAATAATTGGAGCATATCACATATGTTTGTAACATAGGAAGCATATTAATATTTATGAGGAAGTACCTTTACTTTTGAGATAAATTTTAAAAAATATTTTGATTTTTTTCATGGACCACATCTCTGATTTAAAAATAAACTATGCCAATTCTAATATTATCTATTTCAAGTTTAAAAATTTTCTTCAGATTAGCTGTAATATATTTAATGGAGAGTTAAGAGTCTCATCTAATTTATTCCATAATATTGTTATGAAAAGCAAAAATTTAAAGAAACCTGAAAGTATCAAAAATTGTATTTTCCATAATTTTTCATTTTAGTGTCTTTGAAACCTTTAAAATAGTGATAATTTGAGTTCCATAGTCAAAACATTTCCTTTGTAAAGAAACATGAATCAGAATATAATTTTTAAGCTTAGCCATGTTTATATGCATAAGTGATTATTGCATAAGGAGATTAATAATAAATCACAGAGAGATTTATAAATAAGTTATCCATGGGAAACTGAGCTAGTGCTGCCAATTTACTCCTTTACTTTGTACACATTGGATTGTCATTAAACTATTTAGTTATAAGCTATTTAGCAATTAATTTCATATATTGCCATTTTATGAATTTGGGTGATAGACGTGGTGAGCTGCACAGCCACTGCTCACTGGCCTGCATGGCAATAGCTGTGCTTAGGAGACTCTCTGGAGATACTCACCTCAGCAGATATATATATACATACATTATCTATCTATCTATGTTTTTATACAGTTGCATGCTTATTGTCAGTCAGATTTTTGCCCTGACAACAGCCCTTAAGTCCATAGCTGCACTGATTAGGACCACAATTTGTCAGCTATTATTGGCAACTTCATTAGATTTGTACACTGAAAAAAATATGTTTTTTCACTATAAATTGTGTGTGATGTGCCCTTATTATGTGGATGGATGTGGTGGGAATTACTAAAGTGGTCATACGTGATCTAAAGGTGTTACCCATCAGCATTCGGTTTAAACCAAAATAATATTTCTATCTGTTTTTGTGAGTGTTTGCTGGCAAAGTGCTCATCCTGTTCATTTCTTTGAAAGTATTTGTCATTAGGAAAGTTTAAAAATAGCAATAAAAAAAGAAAAAAAGAAAGAAATTAAGTGTTATGCAAATCATGCCACACAGCTGTTTTATGATCCTATCACTTTGAAAAAGAGGGAGAGAGGGTCTTCTGAATCTAATCTTACACAGTCCATCTGTTGCAGCATATGACAAGAAGTCAAGCATCTGAACTTTTAGGAGCCGTTATGGATCCTTGACATGGATCTGACTCTCATCGTGCAGCCAATGTTGATACTTCCACTGATTGCACTGATTGACTGTTGTGTCATATTATCCTTGGCCTTTCTGACTCCCTCACTTCGGGGGATATCAACACTAGTAATCGTCAGGCAGGGCTCAATTGATTATCTTCAGAATTTTCTCTGGCTATTGACCATAATGGAAAAAAATTGTGCCTCTGAATTATTCAAAATGAAAACATACACAGAAGAAATCAATAAGGCACATCTGATATTAAAGACAAATTAAAGCAGGCAGTATAACGTGTCTTGGGGCACCTGCTACACACAAAGAAAAAAGAATTTTAGAGGTAAAGAAGACCATTTTCCTGCTTTCCTTTCATTCTTTTGCAAGTAATATATTTTAGCTGTCAAAATTAACATCTTTATGAATTAGGACATTAAGGGTTTCTTTTCAACTTGTCCTTTGCAAACGTTAGAATTTAACTTCAGACTCTAGCACAATAACTCCTTCTTTGTATCCCCACAGTCTTTTTAACTTAAATGTAACATGTCATGCTGGAGGGATGAAATTATAGAAAAATGTTCAGGTCAGAAAAATCACATTAACAAATATCTAGAGTTAGGCACTAAGCCTCTGCAGACTTTCAAATATTAAACTAGTGAAGAAAAATGTGCCTCTCTGTGAAATATCTAACATGTTAGCAGTAGGAAAATGTTCCCTACATGAATCACAGATAGGATTTTTAAAAATCTCTGAAAGAGGGATGGATTCATTTTTGGGGGGCAGTATTACTGGAGAGTCATGCAAGTTTTTACTCTGAGTTTCTCATTCAAGACAAACTACATGTAGAACGGTGATGCAGTGGATGTCATGTAACATCTCTGGTTTTCCATTGGTAATTTGGATTTGGAATCATTAGAGTATTCTCTGATTGCAAATCTGCTATGAATGTGGTAAATTTCTCAGCAAGGGCTGCAGAAAAAGCGTTCCATGTCTGTTGTTTGAAGCAATCGAGAAAACAACACAGCACTCGTGGGACAATGGCCAGCATTAATACCCTGAACATTTCTTACACTCATTTGGAAGTCATATTAGGATTTGATTTCTTGTTTCCTCGCTTCATGGTATGATAATTTTTTTTCAGTATTATCCCACTGTATTCTTTATAATAAATTTTTATTTACATGTAATCAAAATATCAAAAAAATATGCAAAGGAAATGTCTTTTAAGGAGCTGAAACCCTTTCCTAAAAGTCTGAAAGAGGGGCAATGAATGCTCACAGGAAACCCAGTCATACCCAGGATGATGCAACAACCCCCAGGAATGAGAGCATTGATGGCTGAGTGGTCTTCCAAAAACCTCACACAACTGGAATTTGTTTTCACTCTTCGTTGAAATTCATAAAGGCAGTTGAACCCTATAAAACTAAATGGGTTTATATTGGGGCTTTTGTGGGGGGGTGGAGTAAAATATGTAAGGACAAAAAGCTGCTGTGTAAAAGGAGAAACCTGAATGATTTCTGCTATTAGTTTGTCTTTTACTGGAAAATGTGAGTAGGCTTAAGCTGTTAATACCAGTACATTTTTACTGCAAGAGGTAGGATTTCCAAAAATATAAATTATTGAGAGATGCAGATAAAATATTTAAAACTACTTAATGTGTTAGGTGCCCAGGTTCTCTTGATCTCAATGGAAAATAGGCACCTAAAATGCTTAGCAGTTTAGAAAAATTATTCTGGTATCCCATCCTCCCATGTAAACACCTAAATACAGCTTAAATTCTGGATAAAGATGCACAATGTGCTGTGGAGAGACTACACACTGTGGCTGGTGTTCTTCTTGTCTAATTTTACACACTAGTCAAAAATTTAGTAATGTTTTAAAACAAAAGTTTTTAGTGCCCTCAGAAATATTATAAGATACGCAGGAAAATTCCATAGGATTATTAGATATGATATAGCAGCCAGGAAAAACTTATTCCCTCCTGGAACTGCCAGTTCAGAGTAGAAGGACGAGTCTGGGTTTCTTCAAATGGGACCAGATGTGTATATTCAGCATGGGGTCTTAATTTAATTTGTATGGCTCTGCTCACATGTTCCAGGTCAGAGAGTCTTCCTGAGCTCCTGAATGTGGCGGTGACCATGTGGTGTGACATCTCCTCCTTGTCAAGGTTTGACAAGGAAACCTGTGACCACTGTTGAACAGGAACCATGGACAGCCACCACAGGTAAGTCTGAGAATGGCCCAGGGCACTCACCTAAATCTCTTCACTGGCACGACTCAAAACTGTCACCTGAGATTGATAAAATGTGAGAAACGTGAGGTTAAATATGGCTTGGAAAGGTGGACTGGGTTTCACACTTACATTGCAAAGTCAGAGTTTTGCACTAACCAGGTGCTTGCTGAAACCACAAACTGTAATAGTGGCTGATCTTGAACCATGGCTAAAAGAAAGTTCAGAAGTGTTCTTCTTGTCCCAAAACTGGTATTGCACATTGACAGTGGGTGATTGCCAGTTCCATCTTCATGTTGATTGAAGCTGCCTTCTTTGCATATTTCTTTGTCAAAATGTAATCATGTATCAGGAAATGGGATCCCTATGACAATCTGCTTAAAAACTGTGGTATTATATTTAACAGAAACGCAAAAACATGTGTCTCTCTTTTCAACTTTGCTTAACATTTTGGGCTCTGTTTTTCAATTTGGATTAAACTTTTTGTTCCTGAAAAGGTGGAAAAAATATCACATCATCCTGACTTGACTCAATGACAGGGAATTACTAAAATTCTTGTTGCTATAAATGAGAATTCTGATTCTTGAAGCAAGTAAAATATGGTCAGCTTTACAGAGTCTGTGAAACTAGTGGGAACTGCTTTGCAAAATTTCTTTTGAAAATACTTAATGTGGTTTCAAAAAAAAAAATTTTTTTTCTGTTCATTTCTGCTGGAGATCTTGTGTTGCTTGGGTAGATCCAGATGAGCGCATCAAGGATGAAACTTTGTAAAGAGGTGACACTCTAGATATTGTCCCTATGACTACTGAGACGCTATTATCCTTGGGAACACCAAACTCAAGATTTAGATTATTGGACTGGTAGGAAGGCTTTCTGCATCACCTACCCAGTGAATGTACATGTGTAAAATGTGTCTGCATTCTCTGTATCGAAATTTGCTATTCGATAGTTCTTTGCACAAAAAGGTTGGTTTTTTTTCTTAATATATGTTTCTTTTCAGGAGGTGTGTTCCTCTGTGAAACAATAAGACATGAATAAAGCTACAGCAATATTTACAAGGAGTTGCAAGCATAGGAGAAATGAAATAAATGTGAAAGAATTTAGAATAGCAATAGTGAATGTAAGCATGGTCCTGAGTAAAAGTGTTAATGGACTAGATGCCTGGCTACTTGTAATTCCAGTTTGTGCTCTTGTCAAAGCACAGAGGTGTTGAAGAGGTGTTCCTTAATCTATGGTGGAAGGATATGAAAACAGTGAGAACAGGGCAAAGCAGAATATGGCAGGAGATCTCCATAGATTTAAAATACTTTCTATGTTCTCAAAAATCTGAGTGCCATCTCAGTTTGATTCAGGCATCTCTTTCAGAGTGACCAATTAGACCTTGTTGAAACAAACCCCCAAGGTCATTTTAGGTCTCAAGGCATGGTCAAGGGTCTCAAGGCATGGAGCCAGGACCAAATGTCATGCACTGTGAAGGTGGCCAGTTGGCCTTAAGGGAGTTATTCCTTAACAGAACAGATGCAAGCCATTCTTCAGCACATAGCCTATGGGGCAGGATGATTCCTGGGACTGGCTATACTGAGCAATGTGTGTGTAGCATGTGTTGTCTGCATTCTTGCAGAGGAAGTGGAAAGAACCACTCAAGTCTCGATAACACTGTACAACACATCTATCTCATGTCTGAATCCTAACAAATTTCATATTTTCCTCTATCTGTTCTGCTTATATTACTTGACAAGTGCCTCTCCTCATATGTTTACGGGATTTAAATCCCATAGGAAAGGTCTGGAATCCTCATATCCTGTTTCCCAAATGAGCATTACCTTTTACACAGCAAAGAGTCAACATCTCTCCTGTTTTCTTCAGAATAAAAACTCCAACAAGGAACCTATACTCAGAGCTGGTTTAAGGATTATGAATGCCAAATGAATGTGTGTATCCCTCCTAGTCTGAACACACGCACTCAATATAAAAGATAAGGTTATCTCCTTCTCCATGGCATTTCTCGTTTAATGACCTGACTCAGAGACCTGTTCTACATGTACAGGCTTTTAGGCACATCTTTCTTCCTGTGGACTGAATAACCAGCAAGATTGCTTGAAGTTACAACTGCAATGCTAATCTTACACATGTTTGTGATTTTAACCAGTAAGTTTGCTATTAAACTATTTTAAATAGTGTAAGGCTCATAAATTTTAGACTGCAAAAATAGATTAGATGATAGACTTATTTTCTGTTTTCATTGCATGTCTAAGTTACAGTAAACAAATAATAAACTGTGTGGAGAAGTGTCAGATAATGAACAGCATTCACCCTGTACATTTCTGAAAGCTGAGTGTAGAAGCTCATGGAAGTGCATCCTTGCTTCTTTTCTCCTGAGCAGCCCATTCTGGCAACTGTCAGAGGCAAAATAGGAGGGTATTTTGTCTGAAGTAAAGCAGACATTGTAAATGTTTCTAGTAGACCTGCAGAACTGTAAAACCATGAACTGTGTAAAAAAACACCCTGGTATAAAAGAAACTGGTGTCCTGCGGGGTATTGTTGTTGTAAGAAGTACAGTTTTAGTTATTTCAGTCTAAGTTCTTACATTGGCACTCCCCACTATCTTCTCTTTGACAGAAAACAAGTATACCCCACAGGTCTTTTATATCAGATAGTAGACTTGTCTTGTTGTGTTTTGCCAATTTAAAAGCTCATTCCATTAATTTCAGTAGAAGTCTATTGCCAGTGATTTCTCAGAAGTCATACAAAAAGGTATTATGTGGAACAGGAGGGATGGAATATTTGAATGAAATTTATTCAAAATTATTTCAGAACTGATTTTTGTTTGAAATGCTTTGGAAAGATGTTGGATTGTTGTTACATAGAGATGTTCCTCTTAAACGGGAAGTAGTATTGGACGGCTGCTTTAATATGGTACTACAGACAACATCTAGTTACAAAGCAGGAATAATGGTCTACACCAAGGACATAAACTGCATGTTTCAAAGCTGTAAGAAAGGTGTTTGAGATGCAAAGTGAACTTAAGACCTGCATGGTATTTCCATGAAGCCTTTCTCTACAGTGGAGAGCCCTTTACCAATACGGCCACCAAGCTGATTAGAGGGTGGGAACACCTTTGGTTTTTACAGCCTGGAAAAGGCTTCAGGGAGACCTCACTGTGGCCTTCCAGTACCTGAAGGGAACCAACAGGAAAGATGGAGAGAGACTTTTTTACAAGAGCATGTAGTGACAGGAGAAGAGGAAACGGATTCAAATTAAAAGAGTGTAAGTTTAAATTGGATATTTGAAAGAAATTCTTTATTGTGAGGGTGCCCAGAGAATCTGTGGGTGTCTTGTTTCTGGCAGCGTTCAAGGCCAGGTTGAATTGGTCTCTGAGCACCTTGGTCTGCTGGGAGGTGTCCCTGCACATGGTGGTAGTGTTGGAACTAGATGACTTTTCAGGTTCTTCCAACCCAGGCCATTCTATGATTCTAAGATTCTATGATTCTATGATTCAATGGGTATTTGCACTCTGCAAACACCCCAATATCCTACTCTCAGGAAGGAGATTGTGAGCTTTACAGAGTTTTATTTTTTCATAAGAAAAACAATATATTACAATAACAGGTGTCATTAGAATAAATCACATTGAAGATATTTTCATCCATGACTTACAACAGGGTTTTAGGGCAATTAGAAGCAAATAATATTATTTTATCAGATGATACAGTGCTGATGATTGCAGAAAATTTAAGAAGGTCATTTGTTAATGAAACATGAACATTACTATCTTCAGAAAAGAATCAATATTTTGGGAATATTTTGTTATTATTGACTATTTGCCAGTTCAGGAAAACCCCATTTAGCAATCTATAAATGCTAAAAATATTTTGTCAAGCACAATAATTGAGGAAAAATTTAACTAAACTGAATAAACCTAAATGATACTTCTGTCTTTAACAGACAACATAAACAGTCCAGAATGAAGGGAACCTCCTACCCCCAACAGCTCCCAGTTAAACTGGCAAAATTTCAAAAGCAGATGAGAACTAAAATTGATCTTGGAAAGAAACCAAAGAATGACATCATCAGTTTAGTGATTCCAATTTAGAGCCTAAAGTGGAAATGGTAAAAAGAATTATACAAGCACAAAAGCAGAAGTGGTTGCAATAAAGATAAATAAGTAACAAGAAATGTCCTGAATTTGAAATGGTTTAACTTTATATGCCATTAATTTTGATTATGACTTTTTTTCTGAAAACAGAGAAAATGAAGGCATGTGACTGTGTCTTATTTTTTTCCATTCCAACATTCTCATACCTCTTTATACAGAAATTCATCATTGCTAGGTTCCACAGTTTCTTTAAAAAAGTTGAGCTAGACAATGTACCTAGTAATTCAAAACCCACCAGTTTGCTAAAATAATTAGTTTTAAATGAACACTGTACTTATGTGGCTTTTCATGACATCCTTCAAAGCCGCATATAAAAGTTTATATTATGAACTAACTACTCTCTGTCCTGTGATTAAAGGGCACATGATGACCTCATGAACCACCCTTTAGACTTCCAGTGCTTCTGGCTTTAATATTCTGTGCTAGATTCACAGAGCTCTTCTACAGATGCTAAGCGTTCAATCCTGAAGGCTCCACTTCATCATCAGGTAATTAGTATTTTCATTAACTTGCTTATTGTCAAGGAAAATGAGCCTTGATCATCTAATTTTTCCTCAATGAGTTGAATATTGTAATATATCTATAATTAATGTGTTTTATGCCACAAACGTGTAATGGAGTGGAAATCTGAGCCTGCTCCCAGCAGTCACTGTCAGTAAATGTTTGATGAATAAACAGAGACTTTCTAATGGGAAATGGTGGCGACTTTTATAAGCAGACACAATAAAGACTTTATTAACATACTTAAGAAGCATTCTGGGAAATAGAATTGAATGCATTATTACTGTAGGCTCCTTTTGTGAAAAGTAAATTTTACTGTCCCCATAACAAATGTTTGCTTGTTTGATGTAACTTGTAGTGCCATTCTTTTATGGAGCATCTTTCAGTGTAAATCTCCGATACATTTTAAAGCTACATATTCCCTATAGGTCTATGATCTTAAAAAAAAAAGTCCCTCTGAAATTTGTATAAGCTAATTGCTTATACACCTGGCTGTGATGGAAAAAGAAATAGAAAGGAAAAAGAAACAACACTGAGCAGATATCTGAAAACTCAAATTAAAGTGAAAATCTTTTTTAAATGAAAATTTATTTTACAGGTTCAGAGAATGAAAGGAAGCTGGGCTGGAATGGCAGATCATTTACAATGCCACATCTGCTATAAATAATGTTAAATATGTCTTTAAAATGTATTAATTAACAGTTCCAGATGTAATATCAAATGCTATAATGAAGTCACAGGAGTGTCTCTGAGCTAGTCAGGAACACATTTAACTTCTTGACTGGCTCCAAATGGAAACTAAAAGTGTACTGGCTCAGTTTTCAGAGGTGTGGTGCACACAGCCTTTGCTACAGTCAGTGGTGACTACAGACTGTAAAAACATGGTCTTCAGGAAAAAAGGAAAGCCTTTTCCCTTTTACTTGGTTTTTTTTTTGTTTTTTTTTCCAAGCTTGCATGATGTTTGCCTTCCCAGAACACACTGTATCTGGGGATCAACAACTTACCTTAGCAAGAAAGACACTTGAATTGCATCTACTGCTTTTGC
>VZRO01001441.1:134541-145669 GCA_013397915.1 Daphoenositta chrysoptera | reverse complement strand
TAATATAATATAATATAATATAATATAATATAATCAATATATAATCAAGATATATTTTAGTGCTCTCTGGTGTCATCAACAAGCCCAACTGATTTAAGCAGTGGTCTGCTTTCCAGGATGTCGGAGTAAAGAAAGGTCTGGTTTCTCCTAATGAATGAAAACCAGTTAAATAAGATTTTGTGACATTTCTGTCTTCAAGAGTGTGTCTTTAGTGCAATCTGGATTGTTTTGAAAATGTAGGGAGTTCTGGCAGAGTTTTCCACTACAGCCAGGATTATATTTGTTTTCTCCAGTCTGGTATGTGGCAGCATACTGAACAATATAAGAAATATCTTAGAATTCTCCCTGTGCTTCCCTTAACTAAAAGATTATGATTTTGTATCTGAAATGCAAGAAGGCAAGAAAGTATTTTTCAGGGCAGAGTTTCCTATTACCACAGCAGACAAAGTCCAGTTACATCCATTTTTTTTCCCACAAGAACTCCCCAAATTGAAGACAACGCACCATTGAACATCAGAAACACAAAGTGGGAGCACAGCGCTGTTCTCCATTATGCTGCTATTGATCTCAATATCTACACCTTTTTTTCTAGTTAACACTAACATTACAAAACTAATATTTGATCCAGCCTTCTAATAAGAGATACACATATTTCTACAGACTTCATTGATCTTACATATATTTCTGGAACTACCTGATATTTGGTAAGATTTATCTTTGGGTAAGGTATTTGAATCTTTACAAAAAAAGATTATTGAAAGTGCAAGTTAATGCCTTTTATGAAAAATATTAATTATAAATGGATGAAACAAACATGGCAATGAAAAACCAAAGTAATATGCTGTTTTCTATTTCTCTACAAAAGGATGGAGAAAAAAAGAGTTTGGCAAAATAATCCACATAAAGGCCAGATATTCATGTCCTGAGGCCATCAGACACTTCCCTAATGGACTACAGGATGTGTAAAATAATTAATCATGTGGAGAAGGTATTGCCAGGGTTAGCGATGGGGTCTTGAGCTTTTAATGGAAATGCTCTGTGATTGAGCTGGGAAAAAAACTTCTGTAGTTAGAGAAGGAGGGCATCTGTCATACTTAATTCATAATGGTTTAGTAGCACAATAAAATACGAGACATGGTTCAGCACTCCTATTTTGTGGGGTATTAAAACTATATATAATACAGGAATGGTACAAATATGCAGTGAAACACTCTTCATGGTAGTGTTCACAAATATCAGTAGGAGGAATGCTTAAAAGGTTAAACTCAGACTCTCTGGGGTCAGATTTGTTCCCTCACTAGTAATACATCTACCTCCCTGACTAATCTTTCTGTATGTACTTTAAAAAGAACCCATTATCTTTTCTACCTGCCTGTTTCATAGGTTGCTGAGATAGAACAACAATGGGTCATTCTATTGATTTCTTTGTTAGGGGACTGAACACAAGGATCTACCTTAAAATAAAGAAACAATCAAATAAATAATAGACAGTACTAGTACCAACATGCAAGTTTTACAGACAGTGAATGGTATCACGACAGAAGAACTTCAAAGGGAAACACAGTTAACATTACTTATGCACATGCCATGTATCTGTCCCTCTGGTGGAGACACCTTATGGTACAGTCTTT
Organism: Daphoenositta chrysoptera; assembly: GCA_013397915.1. Classification (NCBI taxonomy): domain Eukaryota; kingdom Metazoa; phylum Chordata; class Aves; order Passeriformes; genus Daphoenositta; species Daphoenositta chrysoptera. The sequence goes on along the minus strand of VZRO01001441.1, from coordinate 144,038 downwards.
AATAATATGATCTGTAACCTAATTTTTTTTCCATGGATTACCATCCTCATTTATGGTATGGGATAAACAGTGTTAAGTATTTGACCATTTCCTTTAAATTTTCTTGTATCCCCCTAGGTCAAGAAGTGAATTTAACTCTTTACTTCTTCTGTGCTTCTTCAATCACTCTTCCAACAATTTGGGAGTCTAACATCTATGTTTTATTCACAGCTTGAACATTGTGCAGTATGAAGGGATGCTGCTCTGTCCTCCCAAAAATTGAACTGAGAAGCTTCAAACTGGTGGCTCAGAAAATGGCAGCATAAACCACTGAAGATCATACAGTTTGAGATGCTTAGTCAACAAAAAAATGCTAAGTAGCCAAAAAGCTTGGAAAAACCAAGATATATTTAACTGTGCAAGAGATTTTTTAGGGGGACCATAGAAAACTTTTACAGGTTCTCATCCGAGTTACTTGGTGCGGGTCAAATACACACAGTAAAGAAAAATTCGTTCAAACTGAAATAGTGACACAGAGAGGATGAGTTAGCTACACCTCTCAGTTGTCTTTGCACTTTCTGGGCATGTTTGCAATCAGTAATATAAGAGTTGAAGTGTGCCCCAAAAGGAATTTTTTGGATTACTAATAATCAAATGAATATTTCAATAAATAAATATCAATAAATATTTGATATTTTCAGTACAATTAATCATTGGATTCAATATACCCAATTATACCCTAAAAAAAATCTAAATTATGTCTACTCATAATTTTTGAGGTATTTTATTGAAGCATTAGTAGTTTGATTCCAGTCATAAAATGTAAATTTTATTTTAGGCAGCCAAAGAGAAAAAGAATTGACTGGGAAAACATAAATATGTTAACAAATACCTTCCCAATTCCCCCCTTCTCTGCCAGGGGCAGGAATGCCACCCAGTAGACCAGGCGGCTCATGACCCCATCCAACCTGGCCTTGGAGACTTCCAGGGGTGGGACATCCACAACTTCTCTGGGCAACCTGTTCCAGTGCCTCACTACTGAGTTTCCTCACCAGGAGAGGGAAAAAACATTCACATGTATGCAAATTTAGGATGACTTAGAGTGTCAAGTGGCACCAGTTAGACCAAAAGGACATATGAGAGGAGGTGATAATAGGATACAAAAGTATTGTTATCTTTGCTTTCCAGCAATTTTGCCATCAACAAACACCTCAGCCTCCGAGGCTGTACATTTCTCAGTCCTGCTGATTTGGATGACCTCTGTACGGAAGCAGGGACGGACTGGCTGCCATGAAGGAGGCATCTGGAAGATCCCATGAGGATTGCACTGGGAGGAAAAAGGAGGTGGAAAAATGAAGGATCTGTATCTGATGGGGATTGAACTCTAATAGAAAGTTAGAAGGGTTGGACTTCTGCCCACACCAGTTAATGGGAGTTTTGACACTCGTTTCAGGAGCTGCAGTGTCAGGCTCCTGTGAATTAGCAAGGGCTGGAGCACAGGAGAGAAGAAGTAAATAGGCTGCCCAGAGCAGTAAAACTGTTTGTGCCTAAGGGTATGGCTGCACAGTGTTTTGGTGTGTGTGTACATATTCACACTCCCTTTATCTTGACTGAAAGGATACTACTGAGGGTGACTAAGGCTGTGACAGCAAATACTCCAACGTGGGCAGCACAAGCCAACAGAGCACCCTGGCACTTTCTCAAGCAGATGCCGTTCCCTGAAGCATGTGTTTCTGCAGCTTTACACAGACTTAGCTGTAACTCCTCAACCATCAGTCCCTAAGGCACTGCAGGCGTGGTGTAAGAATTTGGAGGGGCTTTAAATGCAGGGTCTTTCAACCTTTCTACCACATAGCTGCAGAGAAGGTAGCTGATTTTAGAGCATGAAGCCTGTGCCACGATGCTGTTTCCAATGCATTGGTGAAGCGGCTAAATGTTGTAACAAAACACCTAGGTGTGAGTGTATCTGCGACTGTGTTTGCTTGAGTTCTTAATAAAATAAATATAAAAAGGAGAAGCTAAAAGGCATGAAATGCACTGATGGACCCTTAAGTGAAATGAGTTAAGCTGGTATGAGGGGCAAGGAGGCTGGGTGTCTGAACGTCACAGCTGTGGCCCAGTGATAGACAGGCTGAGGCAGTGGAGGCGAGAAGAATGGTCATATGATGGTAGTTGAAGTGTCAAGGGGGTACAATTTATTGAAAAGCAGTTCACAAAAGGGAAAATCCTTCTTGCATATTATTAGGGCTATTGATTGATTTATATAGTGCATTTCTTAAGCAAAGCTCTTTACAGAATTACAAACTATTAAAGCTGAGTGAATAACTCACAATGAATAATTTATCCCATGAATTTAACCTTTCTTTCTGCTCATGAAATAGCCACAAAGAGATCACTATTTCCTTAATTATTCAGTGAATTTTCTAATGAACTTTTGAACACTATGAACTCATCACCAAGAATGTTCTCGTAATACAAGATAACCAGGGATTCTTTTGGTGCTGATTGTTTAGAGACAACCAAACTTGTGGCTAGAAAAATCGTGTGCAATATCCTGTACAAATCTGGTGGCTTGCAGTTCGTGCTTACTGCACAGCTCAGTGCTCTGCAGCGACAGCTGAGCGCTCTCGGAATAGGCACCGTTTTAAGACAGAAAGCAGGTGGGCTCTGGCAATGTGGAACTCAAACCCTGCTATCCATTCCCAAGTAGAAAGAGTCTCAACACAGCACAAGACACACTGCAATTAGTTGTGGCTGCTGACAAGTGTGTGTGTACAGAGATCCAGGATCTTGTGGAGATGTGGGAGCCCTCTGGAGTGCCTCCACAGGGGTGTGCAGCTCAGGAGCTCCTAGGGATACTCCCTGTACACACCAAGCTACCTGAGTACTGGGTGGTTTTTTAATCGAAGCCTGAATTCATTGTGACTCAACATAATATTTTTTTCCTGACAGAATGAGTATGCAAAGCTCTGAATTTCAAAGCTGTGCTACCCTCAAATTCCTCTTCCATGAATATTCAGGTAAGTACCATGCAAGTTTGTTCTTTGATATATTTTTGCCAGGATGCATTAAATCTGTAAATATTGGTAGAAAGTGAACACAAAAGAGAGGACTGCAAACTGTGATAAAATAGGTGGAGTAGTTGTGCACTGAGCACTTGACCCCCAAAACAAATTGTTCTGCTTCATTGTATTAAATATCAGTCATTCCTGAGGATAAAGGGAACTAAGCAGTAATAGGAATAGCAGAAGCACCATCCAATAGTTTGGAAAGAGGAGTATTCTTCTGAAAAGAAGTGCGAACTGAAGTTTGATTAGGAAATATAAGGAGAACTGAGCAGCAGCTTGTTCCTACCTATTGTCTCTAATGCAGCCATCGTTCTTGGAGGCTAGAGGCAGATTCTAAAGTTATGTGTAAATGCTCTCCATCCCACACTTTAGCTCATTTCCTTTCAGGTTATGCCACAGGACTTTTTAAAGCTGTTTCACAATTAAAGTTTCATGCCGCACAGATGGAGAAAAATGAACTTCCAGCATAGCTTTGTGTTCTGGCAATGGACAATCCTTTTTTAATTACAGAACAAACTTTGAGATATTTTCTCTACTGCTGTATTCTAAGGCAGTAGCAAACAAGGCTGAGGAGCAATGCATTTTGCAGCTGCTACTGAGTGTCTTAGTGCTTCACAGTGTTAATACCCTGAGTGGGGCAGCAGATTAACAATTCACCTGTGACCACACACTGCAGTCTTTAAACGACGTAATTTAAAACAAAATACTAACAAATATCTATAGATTTTATTTTTTTTTAAAAGGAGATCTTGGTTTGGCATAAGGAAATACAAAATGCTGCTTTCAGATCTCTCCTGAGCATCCAGATGGAAAGCAGACTGTCTGGGCCTTTATTTGTCTGACTCCTTTTGGATTTGGGAGGATAATTTTACTGAAAAATGGCATTAATTACTCTGAGTCCTGGTTTCTGTCAGCCCTTTTGCCACACTCAGGGGAGCTCTTTTCAGAAAGATTTCGAAGTGGTTAGAGCCACATCTAAAAGCAGCTATGGCGTACACAGGAGATTCTTCCAGAGGGAAGAAAACCAGAGTAGCTCTTGTATTGTACAGACCAGGACCGGTGCAAGCCCCTTTCCCATGGTGAATATGAAGTGAATTTCAGGTTCTCAGCAAGAATAAGTCCATTCCTATTTGTCTGCACTAATCAATAGGGCAGATATATGTTCAGTTAAGGAAAAGTCCAATTACCTAACTTAATTTCAGTTTGAGGAAGTCTGGATGTCCAAATTGGAAATATGCAAACACTGATAAAACACGGAGATAAAACACTGTTCTGACTTTGTTATTAAGTTTAAACCTCTTGTATCAGATTGTTATTAACTTTTAAGAAAGTTAATGCATAACCATGTCATGCATTTTTTCTAAACCACTACATGTTAATTATGATAATGTGTCATTCTCATCTCAGCAAGCTAAACAATCTCTCTACCTTCATGATATTTAAATAGAGTTAGATCATTCTGGATAGCTGATAACTGTGCACTTCAGAAGTTTAACAAATATTATGAGCGTAAGTGTGCATCTCAAATGTATATTTATATTGTTGTGCATAGAGTAATGTGTCTTCTGGGTCCTATTGTAAACAAGCTGTCAAGCTTAACTGGGTTAGCCTGTAAAAATATCTTTCCATAAATAAATTGAAAAAAACCCCAACCCAACCTAACAGTCAAGAAGCCTCTTCTAATGGGCTTGATCAGAAAATAAGGAGAAAAAATATAATAACATAATGATGCAATCCTTTGCAGATCGCTTCTCAAAATGTCAGTATTTGTAACTTTGGGATATAGTCAGCTTTTGGCTACTTTTTTTTGTTCTCTGCTTGCTGATGCAGAAAATTCCATATTCAATTATGTCCAGTCACTCCCAGTTTGTTATTCATCTGTTCTAGTTCACTCATGTCCTGCCAACTTAGATATGACTAAAATTATCCTCAGAGAGATCAAGAGTGCATTTGCCTGCAACACGTTCAGTGCTGCAGCAGCAGAACAGAATGATGACAGCATCAGACAGAAGTGGCTTTTACAGACAGCCCAGTACCTGAGGAGGATTAGAAGTAATACACAAGAGCCAGAGATTATTCATGGTGAAATTATAACAGTGTTAACAGAGATCAAATATAGTTTATTTTGGCTCCTTTTCTAAGCATGAAATCTCTGTTGCTGTGGCTGTTTGTCTCTTCTCTGTCACCCTCTTTGATCTACTTTGTTTTCTCATACAAATACTGTATGTAATTATGACATTTATGCCAACCTTTGAAATAAAATCACTCCTGTTTTGAGGAGGGTTACATAGTAGTACTACCAGACTTCTCAGAAACTCAGAGTAAAATGCTCTGACATTCTAACAGATGAAAAAATAATTGGTTTTATAAAACTTATTCTAGAACTTGCTAATAAGATAATGAACTGCTTCCATTAAGAACTCTAGTTTAGCTATTCATTCTTTTAAGGAATGAAATTATCTGGGCTTTATCCATTGGTATGAAAATTCTTTTTTTTAATGCACAAAATATTTTATTTTCTGGAAGTTGCTGATGAGCAAGTCACTGTAAAAGAGATAGTTACCTTTTCTCCCGTTTCAAAAGGGATTTAAAATTGAGCAAATAATGATAAAATAAAAAAAAATCCTCTCCAAGACATCCTTCAATGAGGCAATGAGCATTTGAAAACTTACCATTACTTATTTGTAAGATTTCTTAGATTGCTTTTAGTGTATATTAGATAATTTTTAAACAGAAAAGTTCCTGTCCCTGTATCTCTCTTTAGCATGAACTCATACTGAGATTTCATTTTGTACCCTCTTTTGCAATCAGTGCTGGCTGCTTCATTGCCTTCATCTTCGATAGCCAACAATGTTAACAGTTCACTATGAAGAAATCAGCATGCACCATTCTGACTTAGTAGACCCCTCTGAAGGAAAGATGCATAAATTTGGGTCATTGTAGAATAGAACTACAGAGACTCAGCTATTTTGGTGAAAAAAATGAACCATAACCAAAACATACATAAGAGAAAGAGGCTGAGGTTTTCACACCCATCACTGTATTCTCGAAAAACTTGAATGCTAAAAACTGCTGTTGCTTTATTTATAAGAATTAAGTTACTTAATGAAGTAAAATCCAAGTTCATACTATTATGGCTTAAAAGTTCTGTACAGAATAAGAGGATTCAAGAAAAACATTATTTTCCCTCTGGCATTGGCTAGGATTCAACACCAAGCTCCACAAGTTACATTGAAAGAAGCTTTGGACTGATGCTATTGACATCTTCTAGAAGATTCCTGCAGACTTCAGCAGCACAATTTTCACCAAAGTGGTGTTGTCATGTATTGCTGTATAGTATTGCACTTTAGAATTAACTCTAAATAATTTTGTGCCACTTTTATTGTCCAGTCTTATCCCTGGTTCCCCCCAAAATTGTCAACAATTAATAAATTCTTCCCCATTATTCTCTACTCTGTGAATGTACAAGTGTTTGGAAAAAAAATCTTGAATATCACAACTTTGTTAAATGTAGGTATTGAGATCCTATAGCCTTCATTAGTAGAATGCAATTTCTTTCTGCCAGTTCAACATATCAGTTATGTCCTGATGTACTAATGTCATTTGACATCTTTTACTTGGTAGTTGGAAGAGGAATTCATCTGCAGTGCCAAGACTCATGAAATGTTGGGGCAGTGTCTCCACTCTGGTTGCTGGTCTTTAGATATTTCCAAAATACAAATGGCAGACCTTTTTCTGCAGACTACTTACCCTGTGTCCCCAGCTTTCATTACCCCTGTCTAAGCAAGCAGTTCTTTCCCTGTCCTCTGTTTTTAAGTTCTGGCTGATGGCTTCATCCACTATCAGTTTTACAGTGGTGGTGTCTCTATCCAGATGACCTAATACAGGCAGGCTGGGAAACTCTGCTGTCTTCCCTCTTTCTTTCTAATTTCTGAGTGATTTCTTGGTGCATATTTTGAAGGGTACAACTGCAAGCTTATTTGGTCTGTTATCACTTTTGACGCAAGCACCTTTGTATTTCTCCACCTTACATATATCTCCCTGCCAACAATATATTGGTGATGCATGTGAGTGCAAAAACAGATTACTACCAGGATAAAAACCTTTCCTGGTTGTTTCTTTTTTTTCTTTTTTCCCTGATGTAATTTACCTGACGTACTCATAATATATTTTATCAGCATTGTTGCCACTAGCTCCTTTTGCTGTCTCTGCATCTTTTCCTCTTTCCTTGTCCTGTGTTTACATCTGATAAAGCACACACTGCTCCACATGGAATCTGCTGCTTTTGTTGCAGAACACTAGGGACATGACCTTAAAATTAAGCCTAGAAACAGTGGAACAAACTAAAACTGGTTAGAGAAGGAGGGTTCCAGACTATTACAGAGCAATTCATATTGAATAGCACTGGACCCATGCTGACATATTAACAATAAAAAGGAATCATCTGTGGAGGCAAAGATGGTAAGTCACAGAGGGCATATATAAGTGCAGCCTCAGAGCTATAAAAGCCAGACTGACATTTATCACTCTGTGCAGATTGGAGCTGTCATGTTGGTCCTCAGATGATCGTGTTACTACCTTCAAGACATTTTTTCAGATATGAAGCAAAGATTAGAGAGGGAATGAGAGAGAGAGAGGTTTGCTAATAAGTATTGGGTGAAAGCCACGAAAAGGAATTAGCATTTATATTATTTATTGTCCCTTTTTCATCAACCATACCCCTCTTCTTACTAATTTTTTTTCTCCCTCAGATTTTTCTAACCTTGCACTAGAAGATCCTTGTACATTAAACCTAGTTCAGCTTCAGAATGGATTAAAATCAGTTTGACTAAATACTGTGTTCAGTGAACGACAAATTGTACAGCTTCACATGTTATTATTTGTGCTAAAAGCTATTATGTAAATATATTGGCTTATATAAGCTTAAGTAGGATGACACTGGAATGCAAAGATAGGGCATACATACAGATCTATTGAAATGATACTCTGTGAGCATCTCCTCTAATAGAAAATTGCGTATTCTCACTCAGAGGGCAGAAAAGAACCATATGTCTATTTTAGTGGTTATGTCCTGAAATGATGCACTTATTCCTTTTATAATATTTTGAAATAAATACATATGGGACTGGTCAGATGTCAACAGTAGCACTGAAAGGAGTATGAATTAGTCACACTGGCACACAGGGCCCTGGAACAATGAACACTGCTCTGGAAGACCCTTGAATGCAAGCCTATTTGCCTCTTAATCCAAATGAATAATTAATGATAATTATCATGCTGCAGTTATTATCTGTGATAATAATATATCCGTAAGGTGAATAAATTCAATCTGCTACTATGCAGAAATGGCAACTCATAATATTCTTAAGAAATACAGATATAATTATCAGTATTAACGGTCAAGGAAAAAAATAGAGTTTTATATAAAGAATTATAACAAAAGGTCTAAAGTTTAGTAAGAACGAATTAGATTGCATTATGTTTATTCTTTAGCTGTCATTTCTGTGGTACCAGTCGGCAATCTGTTAGCATTTATTTTCTAAGACCCATTTATTAACAGCTGACATGTGCATTTTTTCATTGCAATCTATCAATAACTTTTCCATCAGTCCACTGATAGAGAAGATCAGGATGAGGATCTCAAAAGCATCCATATGCAAATTGGTCCATTTGTGTAGTTAACTATGCTGACAATTTTCCTCTGCTAAAAAACTTTAAAGTATTAAAGCAAAAATCAGCAAAACAAACAAAAAAAACCCATTAAAAGGTCAAATACACATTTGAAGCTTGTACTAACCCAGCCACAACATTTATTTTTGAAAGCACCGTAGGTGAGCTGTCAGCTAGGCAGAATAGTAGGCAATCATATTTAATCCGATCTCCCTCATCGGGCTTGTTGTGACAAAGGAAAATGGAAGGGGGATGGGTGTACAGGAGCAAGAGGTAGGAACTCCTCTCCCCTCCTTTTTGAAATTGTTTTTACATGTTTTTATTTTGGTGATTGAGAGTTTCAGTCATCTAATGTAAAGACTTTAAAGTCTACTTAAGTTGAACTAAATTAATGATTGAGAAAAAGCTTTGAAATTCAAAGTTCACACAGACCTTTAACTCACACCAGGAAGGCCTGGTTTTTCCTCCTTCTTTTCATCCTATGATTCGAGAACTGTTTTACTCAGGGGAATGGTAATGAGATGTCAAATTCCTCACCTCTAGGTCATTGTTTCAAGTCTGGCACGGGTTGGTAGGAACCAAAATTCATTATCTTCTACTTATGGTTCAGCAGCCTATGTGAAACGGGTTGTTGGTCTTTCGGTCTAGTTTTCAGCAGGCAAATGTCCATGCAGTAATAAGCATTAATTAGTACCGGAATAAGGCTGAAAGTTGTATTTCTAATATAATATTTGGGGATTATTGTGACAATCCCTTAAAACTCTGGCAACTTATGGGACT